>RJWJ010035954.1:0-16369 GCA_004363605.1 Indri indri
TGCTTGTGGTGGTAGTTACGAGAATCTATGCACATGTTAAGATATACTGAATTATACACCAAAAATTGTGAATGTAAATTCTTAAAAAATCTCTTTCACATTTACTAATACGGGGGGAGGGAGGACGACTGCATGTTGCTGACATGAATCAAAGCTTTCCCATGCATAAAACCTTATTTTCGTAAAACAAAATATAAAACTGAATTTAAAAAAGCAATCTTTAACCCTGTCATGTGTCTATAAGAAGGAAAGTGGCACAAGTTTACATTCTGACTCTCTTCATTGTTAAATGTAGTTTATATGCTGATTTTACACCAACTTCAGCAGCTGACCCACAGCAAAAGAATTTGTTCTTTCAGGAATTTTGCCCAGAAGAAAAGATGATTAAGTATTATGGACACGGATGTTTCATTTGTACCCAGGTGTGATGGAACACAAGAAAAATGCCTGTGGAGACTGGTCCACTTGCAGATTGCCTAACGACAAATGAGTCCAGGCAGGGGTCTAAGTGCCCCGAAACATTTAGAACCATTCAGAACTATTCAGATTATTGACTCCACCTACAGATAAACAAGATCAAACAATCTGGCCTTTTTTCTCTGCCTTTGTAACTAATCAAAGCCTGAAGTTCTCAAAAGTACTTTCCTAATTGGTTTCATTGTTTTGTTTATTGTGCTTGCAGTTAACATTTGCATTTCCAATGGGCCATCCTGATGTTTCAGTGGGTTTTAAATGATCCTTAATGGTTTTCTACCTCTCAGCACAACCAGGGAGTCCATTCTTGAGGATAATCTTCACTTAAAAAAGGTAAGTGCCATTTCTCCTTCCAGGCCTTAGAAGGTACAAATATTGAGGTGTGAGTTCATGCTTATTTTAGAAGATACATATTCGTTCTCATCTTGCCACCAATGATGCAGAGGTGACACTAGGAGCTAACCAGGGTAGACTTCTAGCATTACTGCCTACGCCCAGCATTCTCCCACTCCCGTGGCCTTTCTTATGGGCTTTCCTCCTCTGGAACACCCCTTCGCACCTGTTTCTACGCCCCACAGCACCACCCTGGATTCCACAAGCTAGAATAAAGTGCACCCCCCACGCCAGGCTGCTGCGTTGTCTGCAGGCTACTGTTACTTTGGCATTAACCCCATTCTCCTTCACATATTGGTTATCACACGCTGACACAGTGGTTTCTACCTCTATTCAACTACAGCTTCTTGTGGAAAAGGATCGTGCCTTATTCAATTTGCTCTCGCTCAAAGAGCCTTGAACCTTGGCAAATGTTTTCACCTAGTCTGTGGCTTGCACTTTCATTCTCTTAACTCTGTTCTTCATGAAGCAAACTTTTTAACCGTGATCATGGGCCATTTATCAATTTTTTCCTTTTATGCATAGTGTTTCCGGTGCCATATCTAAGAACTCTTTGCTAAATCCAAAGACGAAAGATGGGAGGAAGCATCTATGTACAAAAGGTCATCGTGAGGGAATGGGGGTGGTGGGAATTGTCTGGTATCCTGTCAGTGGTGGTAGTTACAAGAGTCTATGCATGTGCTAAAACTCATAGCTCTATACACCAAAATACTTAGCACTTTCTAAAGTGGTAAGAGAATGTTCATTTCATAGGTTTGTATCACTAAGGAAATTATTTTTGCTAAATTATCTTGGAAACTTAACTTCCCTAAACACACCTCACATTCTCATGGCCCCAGAAGCTAAGGGAGTGGAATAAAAATAGTGCCACTCGATCGGCTATACAGATTAAGCTTCTACTCCATGCAAAGTACTTTTCCATCCTTTCCAGATGACCCCAATGGGATGTGTCCTCAGTGGCATGTGAACCACAATGACGATTAGAATAAACATATTATCCAGCGCCGGAGGGTCTCCATTTTCCTCTTTACTTTTGAGTGATAGAAAAAGTGCCCCACTACAACGTCTCTCGGCATTGTTAGCTTCTTCCTGGGAAGGAGAGTGACTTGGACCCAGGAGGAAGAGGGAGGAGGAGGAGAACTAACTGCTCCGTGTCTTCCTCCTTCCTTCCTCGAAGCCTGCTTCTGAGGGACCGTGTGTGGTCCCCTCCACGCTGCCTGCAGCAGGTACGGCGGGATACTTCAGTTCTGATCCACCACGGGCCCTGCCGTCTTGGGAATTGTTCTGATCCACCTTGCACAGGCCATTCCGCCCAGTTATCTCCTGGCTTCCTGCATGGCCTTTTAGGATCACGTTGGCAACGCCGCACTGCAGGTGAGTGTTGGCATCCACAGGACAGGAAACGCTGATGGAGTCCCAGACCTAACTCATGAAAAGGAATTTTATTGCTTCTGAACTCAAAGCCCGATGGCTCTCCACAATAAAGCCTTTCTCCATTTCCACGGCTGTGTGCCAAGGAGGAAATAGGACGAGATTTATGAACATTGCCCAAAACTTGCCATGCAAGGTTAAAACAATTTTTTTAAAAAGATGAAAAAGCAGAAGAAATGGTCTTGAGTGGGCACAGATTTGCCTATGATTCAATCACTTTTTAAGACAAGGGGTCGTTCTTGGGAGAGAATAAATGAACCGTTCCTCTGATGTCACTTTATTTTGATGGCCCGGGTGGAGTGCCATTGTTAGGTAGATAGCAAGGGATTCCAGGCTTCCTAGGGAGGAAAGCAGGTCTGAATCCTGTCCCCAGTGACTGCCTGCCACATTGGGGGAGGAGGGAACACCCCACGAATCTGCAACCAGAACTTAGTGCCCCAACTGCAAAGGAATGCAGAGGACTCCCTAGCCCACAGGCCAAGCAGCGCAGGTCCAATAGAGTCTGGAAGGTGACCTAGAACAACCGGCTTTCAGAGAGGCTCATGGGAGATCTGCATGCTGAGTAAGACTCGGGTCATGTAACTGCCAACTGTCCAATCAAAATGGTTCCATGGTGACATCTGAGCCACAAGGAGGGTCCCAATACAGACACTGTAAATACAGACCATAACCAAGCTATCTTTTTTTGCTACAAGGGGTCCAGTCATCATCTGTATCTTGCTCCGTAAACCTATATCTTGCTCTTGCTTTATAATCCTATCTTGCCCCCACCCCCAATAAATTTCATCTTGTGCTTGTCTTACTTTGGTGTGTCTGGTCATTCTTCAGCCATTCTTCCCACCAAGAGCTGGGAACACAGAACGAGATTGCCAAACCCAACACCATCATGGGAACACATGCTGCTCAAAAATGTCACACTGACTTATGTGGATGATTGATTTATGACATGCACACTGCCTTAAGGTCTCCTGCCTCCTGCATGAAATTTAAACTTAAAACAATTAAACTAAGTCCATCAATTAGTAAGATAAATTAAGAGATTCAATCCTCAATCAATCTAGAAGAGAATTTAGAAGTGCTATGGAGTTGGCACTTAGATCTTATCCCTAATAAATTATATAGAGTTCTTTGTGGCATTGTCTATGCCACCCTGTCCTAAGTGGCTTCAGTTGTGAACATACAGCTCTGTGATAATACAAAGCCAATTAGCCTTAGACAGCAGTGGAATGGAATTCCAATTGCAAACTCCTTACAGCTTAACAGAACACTCCCTGAAAGCTTATAGAAACTCAGTACAGATCTAATTCTCTGCTCAGCAACCAGTTAACATTGCAGAGACTCTCTGCAAATTTCCTTCTTTTCCTCTATCATGATTTTACATGTCTAAGAGTAGCAGAAAAAAACGTGGCATTAACTGCCAAATTGTTTCTAAGCACAGTTTCCATGGAAAATAAAATTAAAAATAAATAAGATCATGCCTGCTTAGGATAATACTATATTACAAGGAGCTTGAAAAGACCAAAAACAAATAAATATGCTAAACTTCCTTTTGCAGAAGAATCAATATGTTTGCTGCTTTTGTTTTCCTAAGAGCATCTAAAATAGTAAAGCAAGTTACTTAATATCATTTACTTCACCAAACTGTTTCTATAAAAAGAACATTCAATGCAATTTCACTGAAATATATAACATATTCAGAGTTTCTATCACTAAAAAAATTAAAAATTCAGAAATCTACCAAAACCAACAATTGAACGCAATTACTCAAAAGAGGCCCAGACAGTAAAATAAGTCATTTATTCCATCTTTTACTGAGCCACTGTATGTATGAAAAAAGGATGAAGTATTGGGGAGAAAAGTATAAGTACCAGGTCAGATAGCATGAAAGGCATAAAAACCACATTGCATTAGTCTATTCGGTAACTGCGTACAAAGTGCTGTTTAGATGCAGGATCTTTTCAAAAACCCAACCCAGGAACAGAGCTCATTCCACTGAGTTGACGTGTGAGCTTTTCAATCAATAATTGTCCACCTTGTTACCCATACCTTCTAATTACCAAGCCAAGCATGAGAAAATGCTTTATTTCTACCCTTTTAAATATACACCATAAATAGCTTCACTGGAAAACTGGAATGAATACAAACTAACTTCATTTTGATACAGTTGAAAACTCTACCACACCCCTAAGGACAGAGGGGAACACCCTTGGGTATTGCAAAATGAAGGATGAGATTGCTGCCCTAAATAAGAAAATGCTTATGGAACCTGAAGTAAGTGCAGGGGCCCAAACCAGTAACCAACAAATCCCCATCTGCATCCTACTTTCCATGTCAATAATACGATGGAATAATGAGATATACTCAGGAGTCTGTATTCTGCTGCTACCAGTTGAGCCTATAGAGATGTTAAACTAATCTTCTTTAGAACAGCCTGGACAACAGAGAAAGGTTACCCCAGAAAATATTCAGAAATATCCTGCTAAAATAAACTCCAGTTTTTCCAAAACTGTTGTTGGATGCAAGCAATAGCAATGGCCTACCACCGGCAGAAATTCCGCCAGGTAATCCGACATGAAACACATTTATCCAGTTTGCCTTACAGATTTCCCACATGGATCTCAACCTAAAATTACCCCATTATGAATTGGTTATTCTTCCCGTCTTTGCACTTATCTCTCCTCATCTCAATGATGGCATCACCCACCTGGTAACCTCAATCAAAACATGGATATAATCTTAAACTCTTCCCTCTCCCTTAAACTTTGTATCTAAACTCTCACCAACACCCTGTATTCAACCCCAAATTCTGTCAAATTTGATTCTACCTCCCAATTATATGTCCAGTCCCTTCCATCCCTCCATCCCCCTCCCACTGGAGTTCCCACCACTGCTTCCTTAACTGCCACCTCTCTCCTGCACAGCTACCATCTCTTCCTAACTATTCTTTTTGTTTTCAGTTTTGTCAGTTCATGCCTAAACTCCCTGCCATATTACTCACCTCACACCCAACTCTTCTTGCTGCCATTGTTAAAGATTTTAAAATTCTAATTATAAGTCATGTACATACTCACTGTTGAAAAATTTGAAACTTATACTAGAGCATAAAGAAGAAAATTTTTAAATCCCTGAGTTATACCTCTCAGAGAGAACTACTGATTTTTTAAAATCTCTTTAAAAGCAATACAATTAAGAGGCCTAAAGAGTGACCACAAAAACTACTGCTTCTACTGCAATGATTCTCTAACTTGATTCATCTAATTTAGATGAAAATATAAGATTGGGGCAGAGAGTAATTCTTTCTTTTATGCTCACAGGAATTTAATTTTGCAATACATCACCTTCGGTCTTCTTGCCCTGTCAATTGTGTGTATATTCTAGGTGTAGTCTTACTTGCTTGAAATAAAAATGATGTTGCACTTGCTTTATAATTTTGGAATTGCTTTTATCTGGAGAAACAAAAAAAAAATCAAAAAAATGTTGGTTAAAAGGCACTAAGGAGAACAACATTGAGATTGCTAAGAAGAAAAATTAAATCATGGATGTATGTTGTAGTAACAAATGACCTCAAAATCGCAATGGTTTACAATAACAAAGGTTTGCTCCATGCTCCAGGTCTATTGTGGGCCAGCTGCAACTCTGCTCTATGTGACTTCATTTCAGGACCCAGGCTAATGCAACAGCCTCTGTCTGAATGTTGACAATTGCTTGAGGGAGGGAAAAGAGAATGTGGTGGATCAAGCCTGGCTTTTAGAACTTCTTTCAAAAAGTGTGTCATGTGTTATTGGCCACAGCAGGCACATGGCCAATTTTGATATCAATGGAGTGGAAAATTATAATTCTGCCTTGGGAGAAGCAGCAAATATTTGTGAACATACAGACAACTCCACACACCTGTTATCTAACCTGAAATGGAAGCACTAGACACTGCAATACGACAAGAAAAATACACAAGGAGTGTAAATTTCCAAAAGAGGATAAAAGTTTTATTGTTAGCAGATGATTTCTGCAGAAAACCTAAGCAGATCAGCTAAAAAAAAAGTATTACAATTACTAAGAAAGTGTGTTAGGATGGCTAGTAATAAAATATACAATATTAACACCTTTCCTATGAACATTAATGATAAGTTAAGAAAAAAAGGTATTCAGCTTGACATTCCAATTTTAAGTAGGGAATTAGAATTCGAACTCCAAAATTATATTTATGTTTTCTGATGGCACATAGTATTGATTTTAGGCACTTTTACATATTTTACTGAATTCTCACAACTGCTCTATCCCCATTTTATAGATGTGGAAAGTCAGGCAAGAAGAGATTAAGTGCCTTGGCAAAGTTCACATAGCTAGGAACTGGTGGAGACAGGATTAGAATCTATACATTGTTGCTCCAGGGTCTATGCTGTTTAGATTGTGCTATGCTGTCTCTCATAATCTACCTAAGAAAGCATACATACACATAATAAAACCATTTCATCAAGTTAGAGGGATTACTGTTTTTAACTTTATAACACAAAATAGATATGTTATAATATCTTTCATTATTTATGTCTTCCGACAAAATAGTAAACTTGATTAGAATCATGCTCTTCATTTTTCTCATAAGGATAAGAAGGTAAAAACAAATTATCGCATTGCTATAGGAAAACCAGAACTAAGAACAGGCTACACGTCTAAGTCTACTAAATTATTTACATTCTTTTAATCAAAAGTCTCTATCAATTATGAATCAATAAACTGTGAGAAAAAAACACTTTTAGTTTTACTGAACATTTGGGAATGATAATAGTGAATGAGTTGCTTTTTAAATTATTATTATTCCTAGGACAGAAGGAAATGATCCAATAGTAAAATCTGCAATGGGGTGGGGTGGCCCCAGGATTGTTGCCAGTTGTGATGTCATTCCCAGTAGGAATCTTGGCAAACTAGAAAGAAATCCATGAGGATACGGAATGTGGAGGTAGAATGTCAGGAGAGTCCTTTCTGTGTGCAGCGGGGTTCAAGATGAATTACATGGCATCCTCTGGCGTAGGCTTTATAGGGAAAAGGAAAACTTATGAGGCTGAATCAGTGAGATAAGAGAAAGCTGACAGCTCTGGGTCTCAGGCCGCTATCTAATCAACACAGAACAAACTCTTTTCAGAAAATTTTATTTAGACATAGGTAGAGAGGGAGCTTGAAGATCTTGGCTTGAAGATATACCAGGTCAGGTTAACAGGTGTGTTTCCAAGTATTACAAATTCAATCCAAAGGGAATCCCTAATTTTTTAAAAAAAGCCAGTCTTCATTATTCTGCAGTGTTTTCAACAATACATTAATGGCTTTACCTCTATTATTTTATTTGACTCTCCCAAAAACAGCATGACAGAGACTTTACGAAGATGAATATTAGCTCAGGAAGGCAAAGCAACTTTCACAATGTCACACACGTATGTAGCAAAGTGGAGATTTGAACTTAAACTATAATGAGCCTTAAACCAGTCTTCTTAACCACTACTGTGCTCCATCCATCCTTACCCTTCTGGAAGTGTTTATAAGCTGAACTTATTATTTGATTTTTTCATATTTGGTCCCTATCCAGGTACCAAGGCCTTTAATATATGTTTATTGACAAAAGACTAAATGAAGAAAAACTAGGAGGATACCTTAAACTTACTGAATACACTGTTTCTAAATATGTCTGCTTTGATTTTGGTACATGTAAAAATTGCTTTAAAATTTGGACTTAAAAACAGTTCCAAGAAAGCAGAGTTTGTGTTGGATCAGCTGGGTAAATTTTACCCACCGATTTGCTGATATTAATATTAGTGCAATTATGTGGGGTCAAATGTTTATGCATCTACTGCGACACGCAAGGGCATACATGAAGACAGCAGGATTGGGAACAAGTATTTTGAGTCTTCTAAATGAAACCTGTTAGAGGAGAACACACCTGAAATAAAAAGTAAAGCAATCCAGAGTAAACCTGTTTTATGACAGTGAATTTTGGCAAAATATCAAGGAATTTGGAAGTTGATCAAATTCTTTTACCTGATTCAGGAAAGAGCAGTAGGAAGGTGTACTATCTTCTTAAAGATAGGAGAATGTATGCAAAAACCATCGAAAGATATCCGTAATTTCTTGGATTTTCCATGCAAACAGTAGAAAGGAAAGTCATTTCTCCTACAGTATCGTGTTTACCTTGGTAAGAACTGAATGGAGGAACCAGGTATGAACTGAGATTAGCGGCTCTACAGATCTCTAAGGTAGATAGAGCCAGTGAAAGTGAAATATAGTGCGGGTACGGAGAACTTCATCACAAACATTGAATTCCAATCTTTATTACCAGGTGAAATTTTCCCTGAGTCACCCAAGGAAGTCGGACATTTGTTGTTGTGTAGACATGGCCTAAGTCTCGAGGGTTTTTATCTAAGAATCCCGTAATAAATAATTATAGGGTAATGACCCTTTTCTACTTCACAAAGATGTTTTGCAGATTAACTAATTAATGATTATAAAGTGTTAAATCTTATTAAGTTTATTATGATCATTAAGTTCTCATGATCAAGAGATAAACTTTGAAATTTGATGTTCAGTAGGTGGCGTTCTTCCCTCTGGATCTATAATGAATCCCAGCTACATTCGAGGGACCAACTCTGACACCTTCATGCTCCTCATTGTTAAAACAATAGTATCTACTACCACTGTCCTCTAGGTATGTGAAAGATTTGAGGAGGACATAGCTATATTTGATTATGATTTGAATATAATTTGCATAAGCTTCGACATTGGCTCCATAAGCAATATGTCATCAAGTATATATTTCCAAGTATACTTTTAAAAATTATATTAATATATACATTAAATTGTAAAATAGATTTATATTTGTTATATAAAATATAATTATGTAAATATATAAATATAACAAAATATAATAGCCAACATTCATAGAACATTTAGTTAGGTACTACTTAATTGCCTTATATTAGTCACTCAATGATCCTTTTTGACACACTGATAGAAAATTAATTTATTTAGTACTTTTTTCCACTCCATATTACCGGGTACACTGCGTTCAACTTTCCTTTTACCTACTTTGGACCAGTAGGCTCTCAAAACTATACCACCAGACTCCACAAATAATTTGTTCATGGGACATTTCACTTCATCAGAACCATCAGAATCTGCTGTAATGATTTGGTTCAAGTTGCAACTCTCGCCAACTTCTAATTCTTATAGAATTCACCAACCAATGTACACCAATTTCTTATGTAACAAGATGGATGATGATATAGGGCTTTTGCATCTGCTATGAAACCATTTGGGTTAAGCACATCTCTAAAGGGAAAATTTTTAAAAATTTCATTTTACAGATGAGTTACTGAGGAGCTGAGACATTAGGCGATTTGCCCAACGCCATGCAGTTGGTAAACTGCAGAGACGGATTTGAACTCAGGTAGTCCAGATCTGCACCCCAGCCTCTCAGCTGTTAACCCTCCCTCCCTCCTGTCCTGCCTACGCATCACCTAGCAGCCATGAGAAATTGCACAAGATAATGTTATTTTCAACACAGAATATAAAATTTACATTTCTTCTAGGATAACAAACATGGACAATTGTGATTGAATACAGGCAGAGGTTTGCTATGGTGGTGGTATTTTGAAATTATTTTCTTTTAAAAAGAGTTCTAGTTATATTATTTGTCTAGTAAGTTTTTTGTTTGTATACACAAGCATATATTCTACTACTGCTAAACTTATGAATGATGTTTTTGTTTTCCTTCCCTATTAATTTAGAGAGTGCCCGTGCAGGGAACAGCTTGAGAGGAAGGAGCGACCAGTGATGAATCATTGGCTTTAGAGCTTCTGGGCGAAGTTTCCTGCAGATACGGACGATGCCAATCACTGTACTTTTCCTCCCCACGTGGGGAGCTTGGTCCCAGGACACTGTTCAGGTGATGGAACCTATTAGCAAGTGATCACAGAGAAATGAGTGCCCACAATTTCAGAATGCTGAGTGCCACTGTAATATCAGCTTAAGGATTTTATTCTTGATCTAATAACCCTATTGACATCATTTTGACCATCAACTTGATGTGTGTGTGTGTGTGTGTGTGTGTGTATACATACATACACACATATATATATATATATAATTGAATTATTTTGTGTCCTTCCCCAATAAGACCAGAACACAAATTTTGATTTAGGTTTTACTTGCTTTTTTCCCGAAATGTAGAATATGATCAACAACTATGAAAAACAATCCAAAATATATGGGCTTTGATCTGTCATAAACAATATAGGAATCACTGTAACCTGTTTTTACGAGATAATGTTTAGCTATAATTGCAGGCAAAAAAATAATAAAAGAAAACCCAGTTCATGAAGTGCTAGACTTCATGAAAGATGCACCAGAAAAATAAAATGGTACCAGTCCTTACATAAGACTCATTTCAGACTCAGCTTTAAAAAGCTGGAAGAGTAGCACCAACTTTACAGAAAGCCAGGAAAATCCGTGGCTGCTGCCCCTTTGCTGTTGTCTCTGCGATGACAAATGGAATCCGTGCCTCAGGTGACTGGAGAGTCTAGAGGAGGTTGGACTGCAGCAGGGCTGGAACCGAGCGTGAAGCTCAAGTCTAGGTTTTTTCGCCTTTCTCTTCTCTGCCGTCTGCAGGGCTGACCCAGCCCAGAGCGCCCTGCATGCTCCCAATAAGGCCGTCCCTCCCTCCAGCCTGCAAGCTTCCTTATTTATGCCAACAGGAAAGGAGCTCATTTTTCTTTAAAAAATAAAAATAGATGCCTGAGGTATAACAGATGAGGAAGAAAAGAAAACATAACTAAAATGCATAAAAAACATATGTAGATAGGCATAATATGTTGCTTTTCCTGAAATAACCCCAAATACTTTAAGATCCACAGTTATGGATAATAGGACTATAATGGGTTACTAAGGAAAAGTCCTAGATATTAGGAGTTGCCGCCCAGTTTTGGGGGGCGGCGTCGATGTTGCAAATGCCATCGCTCAGGCAGCATTTTTTCGGCACCGTGATCCTTTATGGCGATTCTTACCACACCTGTGATTGGTGAGATGGTCTTTGAATATGATCCTTCTGGTGAGAAAACAATATGTGGCTGAGCTTTAAAATAATAAGTCTACCATTATTTTTGAAAATGCATAGTAAGTGAACTGCGACAACCAGCTCTCTAGAAGTCAGTGGTCCTTAACCTTTTTGGCACCAGGGATCATTTTCATGGAAGACAATTTTTCCATGGACCAGGGAGGTGGAGGATGGTTTCAAGATGTATCAAGCACATTACATTTATTGTGCACTTTATTTCTATTATTGTTACACCGTAATATATAATGAAATAATTATACAACTCACCATAGGTTGGGGACCACTGCTATAGGTGACATGGGTCAGATACATTGTAATGTCCTTTTTAACATTGTTTTTCAGAATGATACTGTATACCACTATGGTTTTATAACTATGTTTCTCAAACTTATGTCAATTTCACCATAGGCCATCTTCAAATTTGAGGGTGACGAAGCATCCTAAAAAGATTCCAAAGGCACAATCTTTCAACAGCCAAAAAAACTCTAAAAGGGTTTTCTTTTTGCCTTGAGATTATAAAATGCCATGACAAAAGCTTGAGTGGTTTCACCTCTATCTCAGTCACGTATACAAATCACTGTGACTCACTTATGTAAAACATTCACACTGGGAATGATGAAAGAAACATCATGAAATCTCTGTCTCCATTATCTCATCTGCAAAGTGGAGATGATAATAGCAGCTCTACCTAACTCTTTTGGATTAGGAAAGCTTATTTGGAAGTTAATGCTCAGAAGAAAAACACTCTTGTTTCAAATATTTCTTTTCCTATTTTTTTTTTTTTTTTTTTTTTTTTTTAGTTTGGTGAGGCTATCATCCTCAAGGCAGGACACAGTCTCTGGAGAAATATACAGAGTATCGAGAGGGAAGGAAGAGACATGTGCATAGAGTAGAGTAGGATGAAGTCAGCCAAATACATTCTGGCCATCAACAGGGAGGCACCAAAGTCAGATTGCCCTCCCATGCACCTGTCTCAGATTGCTTTCACTTTGAAAAGTGTGAAAGTATCACCAAAAATGCAAAACATGAAAAAAGTCCCCATTCTCAAAACTTAAATTTTAATCCATAGAAGAGGGAATCTTTATGCTCTACCCATTGCAGATGGCCCTTCTCTGCTGAAGTGCCCCAAGGACCAGGGAGGGAATAGTCCGACATTCTCTCATTGGTCCCTCATCCTTTAGTTTAATGTACCAAGCACATTCCTACCTCAGGACCTTTGCACATGCTGTTTCCCCATCTGGACAGCTGTTCCCCAGGTCCTTGCAGAGTTTGCATCTTCACTTCTTTCTGGTATCTTCTCAGATGAAATTACCGTGGAGGTCTTTCCTGACCACTCACCTGAAGTAACAGACTCCACTTTCTCATTGCTGCCCCACACTGCTTGCCCACTTGCCTTGCTCTGTGGAGGTAGAGAAACCTGACTCCCAGTTGTTTTCAGCTTATTTAACAGCCAGCAATCACTTATCCAATGCTTCCTGTGTACCAGGATGTGCTAAGCAATTCATGCACATCGTATGTCCACATCCTCACCTCAGCACTAGATGTACATCTCCACATTACAGATAAGGAAACCAATTTCAGAGAGGTTAAGGAACCTGCCCCAAATCGCTAAGCAAAACCAGGTAATCCATCACCAACCAACACCAATTAACTGAGCAGCTACTATATGGAAGGCATTTTGCCGGCTGAGAAGATGAAACTGGCCATACTTCACCTCTGCTCCAAAGGCGCTTCCAATCTAGTTGAAAGAAAAAGCCAGGATGGAGCTTATCACGATATGGGATAAGTGAGTGGAAGAGAAAAGAATATAAGAATTCAAAAGAGGGAGGAATCACTGTAGAATAGAGGCAGGGAGACTTCACAGACATGCCGTGACTTGAATAGACCATGAAGGAGAAGTAGCATCTTAAGGGACATTCCAAGCCGGGGAGTGTTTGCTTTTAGAAACGCATCGGTTCGTAGATGTATATTAAACAAGCTCTGGGGAAAACTGGATTTAAGAGAAAAACACCTTAAGAAAAGCAAATATTTGTACTGCTTTTTAGAGATGTTCAGAATAAATCTAAAACGTATATAGATGGAGGAGGACGGGGAATGACGTGTCTGCATAAACTAGAAAAAGGAGGGGGTGAGACAGTGCCAGTCGTAACCCTCTTTCTATAATATTAGAGAACCCTTGTAAAATCCCAAGTTTTCTCGTAGTAAACTGGAGTTGCTGACTATGATTTGTAGATGTGTACATTTTATTTTGTCACTGAACTTTAGGAGGAGTTTTTCCCCAGACAAGCCCCAGTAAATGACATTTATTGTCTCCGTGATTTGAGTTCAAAATTGGTTCAGTTTTACAAGTTAAAACATGAACTTTCCAGCTGCCAACAAATGCACACTCAACCCGGGATCTGAGAATCCCAGTGGTGTTTTTCTGCCTCTTACATCACTATGACCGGCAAGAAAGGGTCTGCCATCATAAGTTAGCTGACAATGGAGTTCATTGTGCCTACAGCAAAAATATTTAGTGCATTCTCCCCCATGGTTCTGCCCTCCAAGGCAGGAAGAAGCATTTGTTTGAGATAGTGAAGTTGCAAAGTGTTTTTTAAGACAACCAGAGACTGGCTCAGTGGTTCTGAATGTTGGCTGCACAATAGAATTGCCTGAAAACCTTTCTAAACTCCCAATGCTTAGGCGCTCCAGGGTTGGGACTCGGGCATCTATATGTTTTAAAGCTCCCAAGGTGATTCCAATGTGCAGCTAAGGTTCAAAATCACTGTTTCCATTTTCCTGGTGGTTTCAACCCTGCATCTACGTTAGAATGACCTGGAGAGCTTTTACAAGACACTGATGTCTGGATGCCACCCTTGGAAACACCGACTCCATTGGTCTGGGACCCACAATATTTAAAAACTTCCGAGGTCATCCTAATAGGCAACCAGGGTTGAAAACGGTTGCTGGTGCTAATTCCGTATTGACATTGTAGTGATGCAGTTCTTTATCCTGAAAATGTTGACTGAAAAATTACAGTCAGGCCCCAGGTAATATGAAAACCCAAAAGCAAAGGGCTAAAGCTGGCCCCAAAATTGTGACAGAGAAGGGCAGTCCATCTTTTGATCCCGGTTTCTTGAGTCAAAATGTGTTCTCAGATCCATCAGGCAAATAAATTACAGCACATAGACTAACACTCAGCATGGGTCAGACATTTACGGAGAATATTCCATAAGGGGAAGTTCTTTGTTTTCCAGAATTTTTAGGTTTGGAAATACCAACCCTTCCAAAAACTCTTCCTTGAACTCTCGTTCAGGCTCGGGGGAGAGAGGATTTTTTGGATTCTCCTTACTTTGATGTTTCCCTTTTCTCGTCCCTGCTGATGGCTCTGACGCCAAACTGCCTGTGGGTGGTTACACTGTGATGCACGCCAGCCCCTAAGATGCAGCATGTCCAAAGCTGGAACTGTCCCCTCCTCACACCAACTGCAGCATCTCCGGGAGGGGCACCATGGTTTCTTTCTCTGCCCAGACTCGAAGCTCAGTGTCTCTGTGTGCGGCTTCCCTCACTTCCTGGATCAAGTCAGAAATCACGTGGTGTAAAGTCTTCCCCTCACCGGTCTGATGTCCACCCGCTCCCCGCATCTCCGCAATCCCCACTGTCCTAAACCCTCTTCCTTCTCCAAACATGAATTACTGAATATTATTATCCTTTCCTCCCTCACATCCTGTCTTCAGTATCTTTTGTACATCACTGGCACAGTAAACTTGCTGGAGTGTGCCTTTTATCTCGTCACTTTCCTATTTATAAATGTTGCAGGTCTCCCTGTTTTCTACCACTGCTAAAGGAAGCCTTCTGTTTTTTCAAGACACATCGCCCATTGATTTCATGCTACTCTTCAATCTTACATTCCCAACTACTCCCATAATCATTTCTCATTTCTTCATGATGCCTTGACCGGCCTCCGCGCTCCTCTCTGCTCACCCAAATCCTATCCATGCTTAGCTGCCCGACAGGGCAAAATGCAAAAGCCACTGTCACAAGGTGAATTTTCTTAAACTTCAGAGCAAGAACTTAAATAGGCTGACATGAACGTGTCGATCACTAACCCTATCAAGTAAACCATGAACTGCATTTTCTGTTTGCGATGGAAACAGGAGCAGCCAGGGAAGCCAACTGGAGTTGACACCCATCTCCACTGGAACCACCTACGTGTTTTCAGTTCTGCTGACCCAGATCCCACGACTCTTGTTAGCTTCAAGAGCTGCTCATCCCGAGAAAGGCCAGAGGAGCAGGAATCAGGACAGAGTAATGTTCCAGAATAATTGAGCCCTAGAAAAATAGTACATCCCCAAAATACGGTAAATAAATACTAAAAATTGAAGAAAAGTGCAGCTCCCTCACTTGAGTGGAGCTCCAGTCTCAGAGGAAGACAGTCAAGACCTGCTAAGCATATATAATATCACGAAGCACACAACTTGAGCACTTTGCGATGTGGACATTTCTAGGGGAAGCAGAAAGCAGTAGTTGTTTGGAATTAATTTTCCAGGTCACTGCCATTACACGAAATCGTTCTGGACTGCTCCTGCTAGAATGAGAAAGTTTACAGGATGGCATTTTCCACTGGGTTTCCGCAGAAAGCAAAAAGACTACACTAGAGACGGTACGTTGTGTGGCAGGTGACGCCTGGCAACATAAAATCACACCGTGGCTTTATGAGAAGGGCAATGGATCGCTCCCACAAGGGTTCTGTGCTTGTGTTTTCCTTTTCAATTCGGACCTGTCAGGGTAGGCAGGCCGGGCTAAACTGTTATCTCTTCGTGATGTCAGATCTTTGTAGGACTTTTTTGTTTCTTTTTGATATTGAATCACCCAGGGTTGTATATGGTCGTTCCTATTAATAGAATGTGTTCTGCTGAGTTTGGGGATATAATTAATTTCTTTTCATTATTTTCAAAAGAAACACTGAATTGCTTTTCTGGAGCACAGTTTGCAATC
>RJWJ010035955.1:0-16352 GCA_004363605.1 Indri indri
TTTTTTTTTTTTTTTTTTTTTTTTTTTTTTTTTTTTTTTTTTTTTTTTTTTTTTTTTTTTTTTTTTTTTTTTTTTTTTTTTTTTTTGAGACAGAGTCTTACTCTGTTACCTGGGCTAGAGTGCAGTGGAGTCATCACAGCCCACTGCAACCTCAAACTCCCTGCCTCAGTCTCCCAAGTAGTTAGGACTACAGGCACATGCCACCACGCCCTGTTAGAAATTAGTTATCTTTTAAAAATATCCCAATTTAACAGTCCATTCTTGCCAGTGATCTTATGTGCAGGCAGCATTTTACTTTGCCTTTATTTATAACGGATGGAGAAAATGATGTTAGAGTTTCCTAAACCATTCAATGTAAAATATAATCTCTGTCACCATTATCCTCAATCTCAGCACTTTAGTTTTCTTCCTTATAGAACATTTGTCACAGTCTAAATAATTTCGTTTATTAGATTTTGTTCTGTTCCAGTATAGAAAGCATTGTAATCTCTCCTGTCTAGCCCATAGTAGGTCCTCTATAAAAATGTGATGAGTGGATGAGTTCAATAAAAGTTTTGGTGATTGAAGAACACTAATTACATTGTGACCTGCAACCAAACATTAAGATCCAACATTCAGTTGTGAGTAGGTTGATCGGATTAACAGGAGAGCTTAATAGGTTAATCAAGTCTTCATCAAGAATTATTCCAGCTTCAAGGAATGACAACAATGATTTGTATTCATTTATTGATATAAATTAGAACAACAGATTCTCATTACCTACATATTTCATATTCTAGAGCAGCAGCTAACTATAGCCCGGAGGCCAAATCCAGCCCACCAGAGATATCTGTAAAGTTTTATTGGCACATGACCATATTCACTCATTTATATATTGTCTCTTGACTGCTTTCACACTACAACAGAGTTAAGTTGTTGCAACAGAGACTATTGTATTTACAAACTGGCCCTTTTCAGAAAAAGTTGCTGACCCATGCTCAAGAGATTTTTTTTGTGAAGCTCTAAATAGTGAGAGAGCAGGATGCTTCTACTAGCGTCATAGGGAAATTGGATAACCATCAATATTAAGAACCACAAATTACAAAAAGTGCTTTGTCTGGAGTGGAAAGGAATAGAATTCTTACACAAAAACTCACTGAAACATTCCTTGAAAAGAATGGCTACTTAACAGGTCAAGGCAAGGTAAGAAACACGGGCAGTGAGAATTTTCTGTCTTTCAGAGAGGGTCTCCTGACGTAATACCATTCTAATTATTTAGTCAAGGGATCATTTGTGTTCAGATGCAATTCAGACTCTAAACACGGAGGGCGACTGCAGTTTCCATGTCGTCAATTAGTTCTTAAAGTTTAAAGTAATTTCTTCCTAGGCAGCATTTCCTCTATTAAGGTATTGGTGATCAACGAGTAGTTTAAACCAGAAGGAGAACCTCTATGTCCCATGCAGCATGGCTATTTCTTCCAGGAAGACTTGCTTCCGCTTAAGGTGAGCTCAAACTCTGAAGCTGATATGATCTCTGTTTACGATCAACAAAGGAGCTGCTTTGATAATGTGTTATGAATGTGTAGATATCCATCTACTAAAAGTGGAGCTCAGATTTTCAGCCCATTCATTTGGGTTTTCCTGGAAGAGCAGTGAAAAAAGACTTTTCATCCATAACAACGTGGCTATATACATAGATTTTTAAATGACACCGAGGTAGAATACTCCTTTGAAATTTATATTATTCAAGCCATATATCTCCTCAGACTGACTATACTCGCACATTTATTGTTTATGTTTTATGAAATAATAATGCTCCAGGCAGTGGGCCCATGGGTCGCACATCAGAGCTTATATAACACACTGATGGATAGGAGAGGGAGCCTCACTGCGCTTTAAAAGAAGGAGATAAAAAGAGATAAAGGAAGGGAAATGGCACACTCGGTTGATCAGTTTGATCACTTTTATAGATTGCTTGTCTGTGGGGAAAAAATAATCATAGACATCGCTTCAAGTTTTCAAAGGATTAGCATTGGACTAAGTTGTTCCCTAAACCCCTTCTTAGCATCATGCCTCAATTATTTGACTTTTTTGTTAGCAAACGCCAATCATTCCCAGGTGTCCTTCATTATCAAGTCAAAGCATTTTGCCTTCCCAACCTCAGATTGCAGCATTTCCCAGGGCTTATTGATGGTTTTAAGGGGAACCAAACTTTCCTGATAAGATATTTTATACTTTGAAAATCCTTTTAAGAACAGCAGGCTGTAAGTGTTCAAGATTAATTCTTCCCTCCATCATGTGCAGATAAACTTGGGGAGGTTTTTCTACTATAACCAGGAGAGCTTTGTGTTACAGTAACCCTTTCTGACTATGACTCAGAGACTGCTTGTTTGTAAAATAAAGAGAAAAAAGTTAAAAAAAAAGTGAGCCTGAAGCTGAAAGTTACAACTACTGTATATTATTAAACACCATAATGGTGATATCTGAGGGGGCCCGTGTTAAATTAATTCTACACATCAAATTAACTAGATTTTCTCATCTCAAATGAACATCAACACTGTTGCTGGTTGTTTTTTTTTTTTTTTTTCCTTCTTTTCAGTTCAGTGTTCTATATGTAACTTACATTCAAAGTCCTGTAAAGCAGACAGAAGGATCTAGTGTTTGGGCACTTCTATTTAGAAATGACCAAATTCAAGGTAAATATTTGCACATCAATGCAGACTAATCAGGCATCTTTACCAAGCGGTAAAGCTGTGCTTTACTCAAAGTTTAACATGGAATGGTTAAAGGCAAGGACAACTTTCAGGTGCCCTTATCAACATATTTAGCCCCAATTGTATTTTCCAAATATGTTATCAAAATGGTAATTCTATGCTTTCCTTTCTGTAGCTAGACTAGGTTTCATAAAGGTAGAATTGTTATTATAAATATATTGGGGGGAAACTATTTCAATTACTGGGAGAATATGTAACTCCAAGTCTATTTATTTCAATTTATTCAACTGTCTCGATATATTCGCGCACAGAACTTTATAAAGAATGAATAAATTCACCTTGAAATTGTACCGATTGACTTTGGCTGGGCTAGACTGTGAGAGGAATCAGAGTCCCTTTTTGAAATAAGCCTTGACAATGCTGATCAAAACAAAGAGGCTATTCATTTATTAAACTGACAGCTCAACCCGGGCTTCAAGCTTACGGCATGATGGGGCCTGGGGTGTTAGTCATGGCCTGGGGTGCTGGCCTCTACCTGCTACATTTTTGCTACTCACACACTCAGAGCCTATATCTGATGGTGTGACATTTCCTAGGGCATTGGCAGCTGTTCAGATGTCAAGCAGCTGGTGTGAGAACTGTCATCCTCTCCGGGTTATTATTCCATGAGTGACATGTTAGCCCAGAGAATTTTTTCAGAAAACCACCTTGGTTTCCCTTTAGTTACTTACAATCTATCAGAAATTTCAGCAAAGAGGTATGTCATGGATAACAACTCTATTAAAATAAAATTGTGCATGCAGTGGTCAAGTCAGCTGACTGGTTGTCATTACAGGGTTGTGGAATGTGTGTTCTGAGATTTGCTACCCTAGAGATAATGTACCAAACTTTGTGAATAAATCATCTATTTTATAAATGAAAGTGAATTCCACTTTCTAGTTACTTATTTAATGGGTAACACACTGTAATGCCATCTTGCATTCTCTCAGAATGTTGCATACACTGGAATAATCTTGGCCATGGCAATGGGAGTGGATTGGGTGCAAGGAATAAGGCCATCCATGTGTTTTGTGGCCATCCAAAAGGTGTCCACTCACCATCCTAATGAATAGAGCTAAACATTGAGCAAAGTATGATCAACATAGCAATAGCGTATTATACTTTCAACCATGTATAGCATCATCTTGGTCTCTTAAATACATTTAGGAGCCTTTTAGTGAAAGTATTCTTTCTAGAAACACCGATTGCTACATGTTAAGCCAAAGGGTTTTTCTCCTAACAATACATTCTGCTGTAAAATCAATAATAATAAAGATAAGCATGAGGAATGTCATCATCAGATCACTGTTTGAAGAAAGAGGAGTGTGCCTGTATTTAAGAAAAAATTAATTAATATGCAAAGCATGCAGATGAATAGGAATAAAGCTGTTTGAGCCTTTAAATGAAGAGAGCAAAGCACAGTACCCACAATGCCAGTCACGACTACAGTATGGATATTCTCAGAGCTGCTTTTTTTTAAGAATGAGGTTTGGCTACATCACCCAGGGTGGTCTTGAACTCCTGGCCTCAAATGATCCTCCTGCCTCAGCCTCCCTAGTAGCTGAGACTACAGGTGCCAGCCACTAAGCCCAGCTCCAAAGCTGTTATTAAATTTCAGCTTCCCTCAAAAGACAAGTCTACTCAAGTTTACTTAGGATTGCAAAGAGAAATTTATGAATTTTAAAATCATTTTAGTAAAATGAATGAAAATAATTGTAGCAGTATTGATAATTTTTGATTCTTTAATTTCCTGCTGAATGTTTGCATATACTCATCATACACATAAGCATTCATCATCATATAATTGATTTTTATTGTTTATCTTTTCTCCCTAGAGTCATTTCCAAATTTTTGTAACATTACTACAAATGTGTCTTAGGACACATTTCCTCTCCACTGTTAGGCCACATAGTTTAAATAGGGCTGAATCAACCCCTACATGTAGGGGAAGCATATGACCTGGGCATAAGCTGATCACTGCCTTACACACCCCCAAATGTGACAAATGACTCCAATTGGGCCAAAGTTAGCACTGGAATTCCAGTTTTAATTGTGGGGAAGTGTTCTAAGGCTGTAAGTCAGCCTCCTCACTGCATTTTACAGAAAGCTTGTCTGAATTTGAACCATTACAGAAGAAAAATGAACACTGTTATGGAGATAGCCTGGAAACCTACACTGAGACCCTGAATTCATCTACATCTGAAACCAAGACAATATATAATCCCTTCAGTGACATAAGCAATTAAATCCTGTTTCACTAAGCCAATTTGCAATGACTTTGTTATTTGTACCTAGAAGAATGTTAATTTAAATATGTTCTAAATTTTTTTAAGTTCTCTTTTCTGAAGTTCTTATATGCATTTATATTTGGAAAGAATGTCATCCAAATAGATTTATGTGAATTTTTTAAGGACATACTTCATCTGGATTTTTTGAATATGCTTTAAGGGAAAAAAACATACTCAATAACCCACCCCCCCACACATACACACACACAGACACACACAAAGACACACACACACATACACGGTAATTTGTGATTTTATAGGGAAATCCCCATCATGCTGTTCTGTCAACATAGAATCTGGGTGATCTGGAAATCCATGTATTCTGATTATTTCTTTTTCAATTTTAATTTATTTCAGTGACATTCACTTGGTATATTAGAGATGTAAAAGTGGTCTGAAATTGTCAGTGATTCCTATATCATCAATCTATACATAGATAAATAAACTTCAACACAGAGTATTAATGCATTAAAATTTGGGGGATTTAAGGCATATATAGAACTATATAAAATAAAATGCACAATGAAATATCCTCAGATAAAATACACAGATGTATATGTGTGCATAAATAACTAAATATTTATATACTTATAAACATATATGTAATCTTATATATATATGTATATATTCTAAATTTCATAGCCTTTTCTTAATATCTTGATTCTTTTAATCCCACCTATCTCTTGAATGTTATCACTTTGTTGTCTTAAATATGAAAACTGTCATATAAGTAATTTTTGCTTGCATTTGTTGGATTCTTGGTCACTTTGAATGTTTTAATGTCGATCATTAAAATAATTATCTATGCGATTTCTTCAAGTTTGATTATTCATTCTCAGATTTTTCTCCTGTTGCATATTGAATTATAGTCCTTTGAATAAATATATATGTCTATCCATCCACTTATCTATATGTTGTCTCTCTATGTGAGAGTGGGCAGGAGAGAGAGAGAAGAGAGAAAGAAAGATCCATAAACTCATTTTTTGTTTCCAATTCAAATTTTAGGTCCTCCCCTTTACTCTTTTTTAAGATCCATTCTGGATACTGCTATATGTTTCCTTAGAGATTTTCTGAAAACCACAACAAAAAAAACCCACAACTAAAAGGTGTTTAGGTATTGAATCTACTTTAAGTTAAAAGATTTTTTTTTCCCTTGGGAGTGACTCTAGGTTGAGGGTGATTGGTAAGAGAGAGAGTCCGTTAGCTTCTTTGACCCCTACTCAACTGTAATGTTCAAGGTTATGAAGTCATACCTGCCAGGCAGAAATAAATTACCCTGTTAGAAACCATGGTTTTGAAACTATGAAGCATACACAGCAGGGAATGTTTACATTAACAAATGTGTTTATTTTCTGTAAGGTATAATAGCATCATAAGGTAATATGTCACCATGTACTTGTAACTTTTTCATTTTGTCCAATACTTAAATCACATTCATAATTTTGACTCAGTTAAGAGCAATAATCTAGCCTTAATCCAATCCCATTTTAGATATCACATAGTCATCTTCAAATTACTCTGGTCAAAATGATGGAAATTCAGAGTATTGTGAGTAATTATTTCAGTTTATTTTCTGATTCAAAATCAAAATAAGACAGTGGTCCTTTCTCATGATTTTGTTTATTCCTATTGACCTAGCAAATTACAGATGTTAAGTGAGTATCTTTTTAATAAATTGGTCTTATGGAATCAGGCAACAGCTTGGTATTTTCTTTATCCTTTTCGAGTATTCATTTGATAGCAACCTGAATTTTTCTGATTTTAGCAATCAACGTCAAGACCCATCTTGCCTCACATCACAATGAAAATAGGAAAAAAAAATTATGTGCATGTACAAACCATTTCATCAGTGTCAGAGGAAGCAACAATTCCATGGACAGAATGTAACTTCTAAAGAATCTTTCATATATCCTAACAGAGATTTTTATTTATCAAATATGAACTTGTATGCATATTCCTCAGGAGGGAAAAGATGTGAAAATCCTCTTCATTATTTATTACTACCCTCTGACTTGCTTTGATTCGGGTTATTGAAAATACTGGGTTTCCTGTTTACCCCTGCTAAACCCTTTTCTATTTTCTCTTCTATTTGTTGTGATTTTTCTGTTTTGTTTTTTAGAAACAAGAAATGATTTTAGTATTTGAAATTTTTTTGTAGAGTTGAGTAGCTAACCTGTGGTCCTGCTATCATCTTTTGTTACTCTCAATAGAGAATAAAATCTGCCTAGTCTTCAGGTATAAAGCCTTTCCTTTCACACTGGTGATTTTTATCCCCCACCCTCCTCAGCCAAATTGCTGATCAAGTGTCAGGTTCCATGTGGATGGCTTAACAGCACATCTTGTCAGTTTTACAGTCCCCCATTTACTTTAATTGTCCTCTCTCAGGTGGCAGCAATCAAATGACAGTGATATCGGAAGTGTTTCCTATTAGAGCAATGAGTTTAAATTCTCTAGCCCTGTCTGCCATACCATATACAAGTGATAATGAACAATCTGATAATTAAATAGACACCATTTCTGAGTTGCTATATAAACAGCAGGACATAGTCATATTGCTTAATTACCAGAATGCCAACTGATAGAAAGAAGCTAGCATTTCCTTCTAATATGTAGAATCTGGAAGAGTCTCCTTAAAATTGATTCCTTTATCTACTTACGTAGAGGAAAGCCTGCCACTGTTTCCTTTCCTCTTGCTAATACTACAGACATTAATTAACTATTAATTTCTTTACTTGTAACTAAAGATTAAAAAGAAAAAACACCTAGTTTCATAGTTGATAGTCCTTATGAACAAAAAAGATATGTTCTTGCTTTAAATAAAACTTACTTCATTTGCACTCATTTAATGCCCCCCCCGAATTCAGTGTAACCAACTATTAGTAGATTGTCAGTGAAGAAATTTTTTTAAACAATTTAATAATTCCAAAGAGGTAATTACTTACATTAATGTCCAAATTAATTTTTGTAAGAAATACCATTTTCTCTTTTTTAAATCGCTTGCTGTTGTCAAGTGGATGGTTGAATGATGCAGAACTTGTAAATAATTTCTTACATGTACAATCTCTATAAGATTTCTTCAGATTCTGCTTAACTTTACTCTTTAGTAGAGATTTAAATCATAGAAAGGGTCAATTAGTGTGACAACTAGGTTTTAAAGCATCGTGCAATATATTGAATTGAAAAGTAAGAAATTCTCTATTACTGTATTTTGACCTTAGGACAATTAATTTACTTGCAAAGAAAATGGTCAAATCTCAATTTTTTTCCCTCAGTATCTCAAACTCACTCAAAGCATATGTATATAAAATGGGCTGATTTCATGTAGTTCATGTTTTTATTACTGTTTTATTTTCTTTTTCATTTAAGGGTTTATATAACAGTACATAGACAAAATGGAGTTGATGATATCCACAAAGAATTGAGAAGATACAAAGACAACTAAAGTAATAGCTGCAATCAACAACAACAAAAAAAAAATAGTCTGGAAAGGATTGGGGAGAAATATATCATACAGATTTGAGTGTTAGATTATAGGAAGCCAATGAAGGAAGGGACAAAGGAACCATTACTGAGCACTATACTATTAATCACTATGCAGTATATTTGAGTGTTTAAAAAGTATTCTACCTCTATGACAAAGGTTATCTTATTCCCACTTTACAGAAGAGAAAATTGGTTCAGAAAAGTAAAATAACCAAATCAGCAGTTTATGAGTGGTGGCCTGAGATTTACACTATGTCTATCTGGCTTTATAATCCAAGCTCTCCATGGCACCATATTTGCATATAGGAGTGTATATTGGAAGATGGGTTCTTTGTCCACCTTTAGTTAAAGATAAGTGAAGGAGCTATCCCTCTTGGAAGAAATTCAACAATATCTTTTAATAATACATGACAAAATATAATTACTCTTGCTTTCAAAAAAGCTTTCTTATCTTTTAACTTCAAATCTACAAGTTAGAATTTAAATTGATCACTGCAGTCAAGATAGATACTTGAGTTGACACAATGCCCCTTCATAATTTGAAAGCTCTAATTAAGTGAACCCTATCTTCTCTTTCCTAGGATACGCCATCTATTTCTCTTTATTCCATAGACATCCATTTTTGACAGTTCTAATTCATTTATTGTCACTGCAAATTTTCCATGTTTTAAAATTCTTAATTCATATAGCCCAACATAAAACATTATATAAGATACTAGAGTGACGCATGATTTCTCACTATTTGTGAGTTATAATATTAAAATATTCCTAAATTTAGGAAGTTCTTATATAGGTTGGGTATATATAATTTTCCATGCCTGAAGTGACTTTAACATGAAATTCAGTGTTTACCAAAGGCCTTGGGGTCCGTTCAAAGTAATGTGTTTCAATTCAGTTTAAGTAGTTATAATGTGCATTAATGATGAAAAAATAGTAACAATGACAAGAAGCCTGACAAGGTAATGTGCAGTTCTTTATGATTTTGGTTTATTCTGTCTTCTTAAATTGTTTACAAAATGTCCATATATAAAAAGAAAAGAAAATGCAATTTCAAATTCAGGATTTTGTTGTCAAAAACTAAATATGTCAGCTAAGGGAAATGGGTTTCCAAAAGCGATTTATTTTTACTTTGGAAGGAATATTGATAGACTTCATTTACTGTTATAAAGATATGGACATATCAAACTAGATTTCCTCAACTATAATTATATGTAGTGAAAACCTGATAAAACATAGCCTGCAACTTGGCCAACAGACAGCTCTTTCAATAAGTACAAAAGTCCATGAGAAATTTGGCTTAATTAGGAAGCACCTAGATTTGACATATGCTAATTTTATTCTATTTTACCCATTATTTTTCTTTAGAAATAACATATAAAATTTTGTTCAGAATTTCACATAAATAATTTTCTTCATCTTCATAATAACAAAGTTCCGGCCTTCAGTTGGTCTTGGAGAGTTTAGGATACTTCGTAAAAGGTAAACAACTTGAAATGCAAATGATTTGCAAAATAAATATATGCTACATATATCAAATAAACAGTTGCATTGATTTTTCTACTAAAATCACCAGTCGTTTTTATGGAGGGAAGTGGCATGGATCCAGCCTGTCAGGTTTAGCTCAGGTTTCTATAATAAAATGCCATAAACTGGGTGGATTAAACAACAGACATTTATTTCTGACAGTTCAGGAGGCTGGGAAGTCCAAGATCAAGGTGCTGGAAGATTTGATTTTGGGTGTGGGTCTTCTTCCTGGTTTGTAGACTGCCACCTTGCTGTGTCCTCAGATGGTGGAGAGAAGCAGCTCTGGTTTCTCTCTTCTTTCAAGGGCATTAATCCATCATGTCATCTCCAGCCTCATGACCATCTTAACCTAACTAAGCCACAAAGGCCCCATTTCCCAATGCTATCGAATTAGGGGTTAAGGCTTCGACGTATACATTTTTGAGGGGACACGAACAGACTACAGCACAGTCTAAGTGAATAAAGAGGCAATTGGATTCATACAAATGTACTTTCAAAGATAATTATCTCCCTTTGAAGAATGATAACAGTTGTGATCAATTTTACTTCACATCCCATAGATTCCCTGCATGAGGCTATTGAAGTTAGTCTACAAACCAAATTGATAATTGATCTATCAAATTAAATAACTTACATAACTACCTTTTTTTTTCTCTTACAACTTTTTGTTTTAAAATATCCATTTCATAAGCCAAGCATTTTGGCATTGGATAGACACAATCTCGCATGCAATTTGGCTTTTTTAATTTTAAAAGCTGAGCTCTAGAGAGTTCAGGTCCATTGTATGATGGAAATTTTGGCTCATTTGAAGGGCAAATAGGTTCCCTGTGCCAACAGAGTCTGTGTGTATGTTGCATGAGGGTATTTGTGTGTGTATGTGTTTGTGTGTATCCCTGGTGATCCTAGATATCACTAATAGCCCCTATACCATTATTGCACATGTATGTAAAACCTTTATATAGATGGTTAAAATTCTTATTTCCCTGAGCATATTTGTTCATTAAACCCTTGCTTGAAAAGTTTGAGTTTATCATTGCAACACTTGTGATATTAAATTGCATAAACAGCTTGTGATTTTTAGGTTATTTTTTTTTCTTCTGAGAGAGGGGTGCATAATAAACCCTTTAAAAAGTGCCAAATGTTAAAGTATAAAACAAAGTAAAGTGAGCAATGAAGAAAATTGTTTATCAAATGGCATAATTATTTACTAATTATTCACTTTATGCTTTCAAAATATGGTACAGTGTTTGTGTTTGTAATAGCTCTTTCATTTTTCATATGAAAGCATATCCATAAATATTTGTCTAAGTAAAGACCTGCTCTGTGTACAAATGATTGTTGAAACTGAGTGCTTGGAAAGAAGATCTTCAATGTTTTTGCTGAGAAATAATGAAAACATATTTGATAAATAATTCATTTACACCTGCTGTGCATAATAATCACTCATGATGTTGGAGTTCTTTCTGAAACAGTTCTCCAAATAAGTTGTCCTTTGCACAGTGTTATTTCCAGTGAGGAGATTTGAAAGTTTGTGATATTTCAGTAATCATGTTGTTCTAGGAATTAATACAATAGAATCAGTCCCCAAAGCTTTGTGTAAATGATTTATCTTAAATGTGCAAATAGCTTGGTCAAGGTTTAAATAAGAATTTTGTGAGAGGGATAGCATTATGAAAATCCTAAATCAAGCTCCACTTTTTAATTTCTCCATATATAGATAAATGTAGCAAATTAAACTTGCAGAATGTTTTAAAACGAGTGTTAAAAAAGTACTGTTAGTCTTATGTGTTCATGCTTCCCAACATGTGGTCTGGAGGAGTATCAGCTAGGAACTTGCTAGAAATGCAAATTCTCAATCTCTAGCCCAGACCTACATATCAAATGACCTGGGTTTAATGAATCACCCAGGGGATTCTGATACTTGCTCAAGTTTGAGAACACCCAGTTTTGTTACAAGAGTGTACCATATTGAGGGCAAAAGCTTCTTTACTATTAAGAAGTGTGTCATAAATGTTTAGTGTGTCTTGAGTATGAAATTTGTGAAACCAATACAATACAATACAATACACCAACATTTCCACTCACATTTGAGTGTGAATAACTATTTTTGCAGTAATTTTGTAGTTATTTTTTACTTTCATTTTATGTTTAAATAATTTTTATATAAGTGGACTCAAGTGTTTTCACCTCCATCTTCAGAGCTCTTGTATTTAGTAGGTAATAATCTAGAAAATACACTTTGAAAAAGGTTCAAGAAGTACAAATACATACCATTTCACAATAGAAAAAGAACATCTTTTTGTTTCTTTTTTGTGTTCAAGACATTGAATGTGTAATATAATTTTTTGATAATCATAATCATGATAGTGGTAAAAGAATATCAGCCTATAACAGTTACTGCACCAGTGATTTTTAATAAATAGAATAATGACTCGTACATGAGAAGCAATGAGCTTTCCAGTTGAAATAAAATTGAGATAAAATGTAATAAAAGATAAACAAATTCAAATAAATTTGAGTTATAAAAAAGATATTATTCCTTCTTTCTGATCCTTGATGTTGGACAGTTACCAGTTTGGGACCTCTAAATGTTTCAAATAATCTACTTAGTTGAAATTATTTCTTCCCATCTGAAGGTGCTTTTCCATAAACTAATTTCACTGCCAAAATAACTTAGAAATGTCTTCTCTAACAGTAGGTGGTGCTCAACAAATGTTAAAATTAATAAATGAAAGAGGCTGCCCTGTCTATCGCCAAGTTCTGGAATGATGTGGTAGAGTATCGACAGTGTTGGTATGAGTCTAGTGCCTATAAGAGCTAGCTGGGACATAAATATTGACTTAGCAACTATTAGTGATAAATGATAATTAAAATCATGGAGTAAATGAGACTCAGCGACAGTAGAGATAGAAGCTGAAAAAATTTAGGTCCTCACAAATCAATAAAATAGAAAAAGATTTATGAAATCAGAAGACGACTTTCACATAACAAAAATTATAGTAAGGATTATTGAGTTATTGCCTAAATTATGCTTCTATTACTGTTAAGAATGCCATAATGAAAAAAGAAGCTGAGGAAAATACAAAGTCTCCAAAATTAAAGATTACATAAATAGGAATTTGAGTAAAAAGGAGAGCAAAATGTTGAGCAGAAACGAAATAACAGTTGTTAAAATAAACATTTTTATGCAGGAGATCATTTGGGGATTTTATAAACTTAAAAGATAAAATAAAGAAAATACAGTTTCACAGCAGTGGGAGAGCCTCACTGTGAGAAAAGCAGAGCATGAATTTAAGGATGATGTAATATTTCAAAGGCTGATACTGTAGAGGTGACTTCATTGTATAAATTTTGCCATTCAGCCCTATATGCTTTCTGATGTTCTTATTGGAATTGTTGACCAAATATTACAAGTATGCTTTCTATATAAAATTTAAATATAGTGCTCCCTAATAGCTGAGATTTGAACCAGATATTCTGCAAAAACCACAATTTTAAAAAGATTTTGAGTAATGGTAGGAAACAGGTCATTTTATTTGACCTAAAAAAATCTATTTCTTTTGCTAACAGTGCTTTTATTGCAAGTGTTGCTAATAAGCAGTGAAACTTTCCCAATTAGTTTAGAAAGTAATTTAATCACCACCACCCCACCCATGGCACTGTCTTAGTGATCAAATAAGTTTGGTCACTGAAGTCAATTAATCCCACTTCTGCAAGCTCTGTTTGCTGCTACAAAATGATGCATTAGAGATGGCCGCTTGGCGAGACCAGGTAGGAGATAAAGGCATGCAACTGTGTAAGGACAACTCCTGACAGAATGTAAAACTTAAACCTGCCTTCACAAACTTTTTTCCTCTTGCTCTCTCTTTTCTTTCTGTTTTTTTGTTATTCAGTTAGTTCTGTCCTGAGCAGTAGTGCTGAGAGAGCTGCTGCTGTGAATGCTTGTTGCTGCAGAATTGCACATCTGATTGACGTGTCTTGATTCTAGTAATTTGCCACGGTGCACTCTGTTGCCACTCATGGAGGCAACCTGGACCAGAGCTCCGGAATCTTAGTAGGTACAGTTTTACTGACTCGTTCCCAACCCAGCAATCTATTAGGTGTTTCTGAAAAAAGAAGCTGAAACTAGATTATTTTCTTTAACCCTTTTTATTGTGAAATGCCTCACATACAACACTAAACAAAAGTATAGAGCCAGAACAATTTATCATGAACACTTGTGTAATCACCACTGAGATTAAGAGATAGATCATTGCTAGCAACCTGGAAATCCAATCCTTATATTCTCTCCTCATAACTACTCACTGTCAATTTCTAAAAAAATATCTGAATACTGTGGTAATCACTGTCTCAATTTCCTTTACTTTTTTTTTTGTCAATCGAGCTTAAAACTCTATAAATTGTTGTGTTTATTTTTTGAAATATTTATGTTACCATACAGTGTAGTCTATTGTATTTGGTATGATTCAATCAATGTTATGTTTGTAAGATTTAGGCACCTTAAATGTGGCTATGTTTCCTTCACTTTCATTAATGTATAGTATTCCATTATTTGCATATGTAATCATTTGGTTTATCCAAATAGCCTACATAATGCTGGTATAAATATTCCTGTATATGGGTCTTGAACATATTGCTCTTGGCTACATACCTAGGAGTATAATTTCTGGCATATGGAGTATGCATACATTCATATTTAGGACATAGGGCCAGACTGTTCCCAAAGTTACTCTCTCTGCTACAATGTAAAAGAACTCAATAGTGTTCTATACCTTTACCAATACTTGGTGTTGTCAGCCCTTTTAATTTTAAAGATTCTGATGTGTACATGGTGGTGTCTCATCATGTTTGAGTTTGCATTTCCCTGAATACCAATAAGGTTTATAAGTTTTTGAGACTTTTAGTTGATACTTGTATATCTTATTAAAGCCTCTTGCCCATTTTTCTCTTGAGTTATGTCTTTTTCTTATTGATTAGTAGGAGTTCTTTATGTGTTCTGGACACCACTCCTTCATCTACTGATACATTTTGAAAATATATTCCCCCACTCTGTGAATTTCTTTTTCATACTCTTAATCACATCTTCTGAAAATAAGTTCTAAAATTTAATGTCATCCAATTTGCCAACCCTGCAGTTAATACTTTGTGTGTCCTATTTAAGAAATATTGCTGTACTCCATTGTAACAATGTTCTCCCATATCATCTTCCAGAAATTTTGCATTTCTCATCTAAATATATAACTCCATAGAATTCATTTTTAATAAATAGTGTGAGGTAGTGGTCGAGTCACACTATTTTCAATATGAATAATCAATTGTTCCAGCATCACTTGTTAAAGATAATGTTATTACCCATTGTTCTGTATTGCCATTTATGTTTGAATTGTGTCCATATATGTATGGATCTACTTATGATTGTTTCCTGGATTATTTATCTGTTCATATACAAAGAGCACATTGTCTCTTTTACTGCAGTAAGATATCTGATATCTAACAGAGCAAATGCTCTCCCTTTGCTCTCCCTCAAGGCAGAGTCTGATGGCTATCATCGTTACCATTTTGCATTTTCGTATCAATTTTATTGTCAGCCCATCACGTTCCACAAAATCTCCTGTGGGGATTTTAATGGGGTTGCAGTCTTCTGAAGATAATTTTAGGGAGAGTTAGAAGGCTTACAATAGTGAGCCATTTACTCCGTAGACATGATATATACATCTATATTCTTAAATTTTCTTTGATTTCTCTCAATAAATATTTTGTAGTTTCTTGCAGGGAGGTAGTACACGTTGTCTGTTAGATTTATTATTTGCTAATTTTTGATGCCATTTTAAACATTATTATTTTAAAATTTAATTTTCTGTTTGTTGTAGCTATGAAGAAATGCAATTGATTTTTGTGCCACAACTTGCATCCAGTGACCTTGCTAAAATACTTCATTGATTTTAATTCATTATTTTTGTTTCAATCTATATATTATCATATGTGAATAATGAGGATTTTATTTCTACCTTTTCAATCTACATTCCTTTCATTTCTTATTCTTGATTTACTGTACGGTTAAGGACTCCAATACAATGTTGAAGAGGGGTAATGACAGCCACCTATGTCTTCATTTTAAATGGAAAGTTTAAAACATGTCAAGAAAGATTAAGCCCACTTTTTCATGGGACTTTTTTTGATGCTACATACATTGATCAGTCTGAGGCCATTCCTTTTATTCTTTATTTTCTAAGATTTTTAAAATCATGAATAAATATTCAATGTTATCAAACCCTTTTTGCTATGTCTTTGAGATGATATAATTCATCTTCTTTTTCTTGTTAAT
>RJWJ010035956.1:0-16149 GCA_004363605.1 Indri indri
GGGTGCTACTGTTAATATAGCCTGAAAGGGGCAATCGCCTGGAGTAAGATCCCCAAGAATCTTGCAGCTGAACAGTGGGAAAGACTGCAGATGATGGTGCTGCTAGGCATACGGAAATGTGTAAGAAACTGGGATTTTAGAATTAGTCTCAGAAGACTCAGATAGGTTCATATAGATCAGAAAAATTGAAATAAAAAACCTATAGAATAACAGGAAGAGAAAGAGAAATCATTAAAGACGGTTGGGCAACCATAACATTAGATGGCTGTATGTGCAAGAGAGAAGCATGTACAATTATAGGAACACCTAAGGGCAGAGTTCAGTGGACATATTGAATTAGGATTAGGTGAACAAGAGCATATCATTTTTGTTTCCCCCCCGTCTTTCCCTTTTTCTAAAAAATAACTCATTAACTGGGCTAAATAATTTTTCACAATAGAAGGTGGCAAGAGCTGTAATCTTACCAACTTAATTACTGTCATATTTTTATATCTGTTTCCAACTGTTGCTTACATTTGTCCATACTGGGATGTATCGTTATTTTATATGGTAAAGAGCACATTTTTAACTGGAAGCTGGGAATATGTCCAGGGCCAAGAAAGAAATGGACTTTGTTTTTCTGTAATCAAAGAGTCTGGAAGAAATAACTTAGCTTTGGAATGGGAAAGGGAGTATGTCAAGAATAGTTATTTAAAAAATTAATGACAGGAAAGGACCACACACAAGGAAATAATGAAGGCTTGAAGACAATTTCATACTGCTAACTCCATCTAACTGAGTGGTGCATACCTGTGCGTCTTGACTTATCTTGCTATAAGTAGTTTACACACTGGGATTCTCTAGCACTGGAGGAAATACTTTCCAGTGGCCTACAACATGTGCCAAACTATAGGACAGACTGTAGTGGAAGGATGAATACAAGAGAAATATAGGAGAAAACGTGTATATTAATCTCAGGGGCCATCGCAAAGCTGCCCAAGGTAATTACGGTAATTATAAATTGTAGCTTTGTGCTTAAAAGTTCCAAAGCCTCTAACACTTTGTTTAATTCACAACTCCTTCTAATCAATCAATCAAATCAATCTAACAAATATTTATGGGGCATTTACTACATATCAGCACTCTACTAGGCACTGAAGAAAGACCGTGAAATAAACATGTTCCCTTTCTCCCAGAGCTGGCAGTAGAATAGGAATACAATTACATCACAACGTGATCAGATTATGTGATCAGAAAACATAATTAAAATGTAGTACAGTCAGATTTGCAGAGCGGTCCGAGGATACACTGCTGGCTATAGGCACTAAAAGGCTAGGCTGTAGGGGCTAGAAAGACTAGAATTCTGATTTCTTGATTATGAGCACACTGTGATTTCTACTGTAACAATACTGCCTGCCACATAATATTAAATATAAACAAATTAAAATAATTTCAATTTAAGAATCATCATAGATTTATTTGAAAATCACCAAACCTGGACGCAGCTGGATTGAAACTTCTCCTGGTGTCACCTGGGTATTAATTTCATTTTCAGTTGGTATTATTACATGCACAGACGGGTATTCTATTGAATCAACTGAGCAGCCTTTGCTTATTAAATTGGAAACAATATCACAGCGTTCACTTCTTAATCCACCTGAAATAAAATCCTGTTAAAAGAAGGAAAATCGTTGATGTTTTTGAATGCATATCATCTCATCTATAACAAAAAAAATGCATAAGAAATATTGCAAAGAAGCCATCTTCTAACAGAGAACAAATTATGTGATTGTTCAAAATAGATGCATGTTTCCAGTAAGAGTACTGGTAAACTTGTCTTAATTTAAACTTTAATTTCTAAATTTTATTTATAAAGAATAAATGAATTATTAAAGAGGAGATTTTAACCAAGAACTTTAAACGTTGTTAACTGATCATTGTAAAATTATACCAACTTAATTCTTTCTAAATATTTTACTTTCAAAAGACTGTTCCAAATGAAAATTTAGCCAAAACAGACCATTCAGTGGTTCCAAACTGTGAGCCTCAGTTCTCAAAGAACCCAACTGGTATGTTTATAATACACTGTTATGTTTGGAATATGGGAGTAAGTCCTTAGAATCACATGCCTAATTAAGTACTGAAAATTCATAAAAGATTAAATTGGAAATCTAATTATCTTAGACCATAATGTTCCCCAACTTCTTGTATACACAACAGCCTATAAATAATCCATTAAATCAAGGAAGACGCTTATGATGAGGCTGGGAGATAAAAGATTGCATCTCGAATTCTCCTGACTTTGCAATTAATTCTAAAAATTTCACTATCATTCAGTATTGGTTAGTTGATGATTATCTAGGAGCCATCCCCAAAACTTAGAACTAATGGAAAAGCTTAAAATTCAATTTATCCTGGCTGAGAAAAAAAATTGATATTTTTATTTTTCAGGTAACCATTCTGAAAAATAAATTGTTTTTTTTTTTTTTCCTAAGAGTGGAAAATGTATTTAAAAGTATGGAAATATGTTTTACTATATATAATGTTCCCTGAATTATTTGGGATATCTGCTTATACGTAAGCTGAATATTTGCTCAGCAATGTTCTTGGCAGTGGCTATCTTGATCTGACATTCAAAGATTCCTCCTTCAGTTCAGATGATTCAGAATATCGGATGTCCAATCAATTAATCATTCAGTCAAAGCATGTTGATTGGATATTTACTCGGGAACAATAGCTTGTTAGGTGCTAAGGATATAGAATGGGGCAAGACAGGTAAGAGTCCCTGTCATCAAAGTCAACAGACCATGAGTGAATTCAGTCATTAATAAGTAAATGCAATTATCATGGGAGTTAAATTTAGGGGAAGCACAGAATATCATAGGGTTATGGAGACAAGGGGATTATCAAGTTTAAGTGGATGTGAGGGTAGAATATGAGGTCACTAATTACGAACGGCGACATCCCTGGCACTGGTGAGTAATTACATGGGATGGTAGTAGGCAATCTGAAAACATTCATACAAAGACTTTAAGTCCTCTCTCAGTTGAGAGCAGGGTTGGCAAACTAGGGTCAGTGAGACAAATGAGCCTGCAGCCTGTTTTTGTACAGTTTGAGTGCAAAAAAAAAAAAATGCTTTTTATATTTTAAAAGGGCTATAAAACAATAAAAGAACGAGCAATAGAAACAGTGTGTGGCCCACAAAAACTATCTGGGCCACATACTTTTCAGTGCTGATCCTGAATTAGACACTTGTAATATAAATATAATTAAGAGGCCAAAGGGAACATACCCTTCTTTCCAATCAGGATTTCTAGGTATCATTTGGTAAATTACTTCATGGAAACAGAAAAATTAAATTTGCTTTGCAATTGGCCATACATGTAGATTTTAGCCTTAAGATTAAAATAGTCAAAGCCTTAACTTCCTATCTACTGATAAAACTTGGAGGTATTGAGTGAGAGATTTAATTTATAAACAAGCTGGAGTTCCTCAGAGAAAGGTGGCAAATAAACTGCTATTGTATGTGTCACATTCCTCCAGAAAGCGTAAGGGTAGACGGAGGGTCCTGCTTCTCCCAGGCGTGGGGCATGCTGACAGTGCAGAGGCTGGTACATGTTTGCTTGTTCATGACTCACATGACACGCCACAGACAAAGGGCACACACAAGACTTCAAATCATGAAAAGGAAATAAAGTACAAATAGCTCTCATTTTTCTTTTCAGTCAGGGAGTCTGTTATTTGTGTATACAGAATGGAGAAGAAGGGAGTGTGGTTGATTCACTGTAACTATACATCAAGCTATGCCATTCGACCATTAAATGTCACATAGTTTTGCTGAAATCAACAATACATTCTCAATTATTTTGCAATGTCTGAGTCAGCATGGCTGGTTTTACTCCATTATGAAAACTAAGTTAGAAAAGCATTGCCAATTTGCCAATTAGGTTTGAAAACGGAAGAAAAGATCATGGCATCAAAATAAAGAATGGAATGCTGTTCCTGCCCATTGTGGCCTACTTTCTGCTTTGTATAAAAGAAAAGCAATTTGAAACCACACCCTTTTAATTTTTGGAATTTTGTCATTTTAATTTCTGCTAATCCTTATGTTTTACTTTTTCTACAAGATAAACACAAGCAAAATCCTACTCCAGCTTTCTGCATCTAAAATCTATTTGAGAATGAAAAGCCTGAATTGAAGTTACTCTGGCTGGCTTTTCATCAGTTGTTACTTTCATCCATTCAGTGTAATATTCTGGACATATAAATATGAAAAGCTTTTTTCTCCTACTCATGACTGAGTCTTTTTGACTTTCCAAACACAGTGACCTGCAGAGAAATGAAAGAATTCTATCATCTTCCTTTTGGCAGTGAATGCCCTTCATATCATATTTTAGTATAATTGTGCTCCAAGGTTGCCCTCTAAACTCTGGAAGAGAATTCTTCAAAACTTGTCAAGTATTTCATAGATGTTAAAAAGAAACACGAGGCATTAAACAAGGTAATACTGATGAGGTCCTTTCTACCCTAATTATTTTCCAATTACTTTTACGTAGTGTGGAGGCAAAGAGAAAGCAAAGTACATGAAATAGCTGATTAACATGCTATATAAGAATGCAAGAAAATTGAGTATATTCTGTCTAAACTTTCTTGCGACCTTTTACTTTTGACTAGTTTTGAAAATTATATATACCACATTTATTTTGTTACCATTTATCTGTTCTAATCATGAGCAGAAAAAAAAAAAAAATCTACCTCTTCCTTTCCTCTCCCTCCAGCATTTCTGGTTGAGAAATCATTGATATCAGTTGCATCTATGCCTAAATGGTGGGTGATTTTCCAAAATTAAATAATATATTCTTCCTCTCAATGATGATGGCAGGTCAGCCTGCAAGGCATGGACAGCTCCTTCTGTTAATGACGTGGGTGGTGGCTGAGTCCTAACACAGGTTACTTCCCTGAGGTTGTGTTAATAACACAGGCAATTCTCTTCCTAATCCAGAATGAGTTGCTCCAGAGCCTCATCAAAGTTCTACATAGTCACAACTTGCATTTCTTAAGGATTGCCTACGTACCAAATACTTCCCGCATTGTTTCATTTCACCTTCCCAACAGCGTGAGGCAGTTACAATTACTATTTCCATTTTAGAGGTATGGAAAACTGACGTTCAGAGTGATTAGGTAACATGTTCAAGTTTATCCCATTAGAAACCAGTAGAACTGGGATTTGAATCCAACTCATTCTCTCTTCAGAGCCTGTTATTTCAATGTAAAATGGACTACACTGCCCTACATACAGTATTTTGGAACATGAACAGTCAAGTAAGTGTCTGTTTTCCCCGAGATCCCATCTGAAGGACATGGCCAACAGTGGACATAGGTTTGCCTGGTCCCTTCCAGCAGCCACCTCTTGTCCCCTTGGCTTACCTCCTTCCAACCTACCACCATTCCTCTGAAAACTCAAAATCCCTCCTTGTGTGGCAGCACTGGCAGTTATTTCCAGAGCTGTGCCTCTTAGATTTTTTGGCGCCTGTCAGACATGTGTGATGAAGAAGGGGTCCTGCTGGAACCTGACTTTCTATGGCTGGCATGTTACATTTGGCTGACAGCTGGGCTTCTGAACCATCTTTGAAAGGTTCTTCCAAACTACCTTCACTAATGGACTCAGCAGCTGATGGCAGGTTGGCACAGACTTCAGGGCTCTAAGGATCTTCCTTAGTGATGCAATAAAAATCTAAAATGGAGTACTGGTTTAGGGTCAGGCTCTATCAAGCCATGAAACATTCTTGACAGAGAAAAACCTAGAAGTAAATTCCAAATTCAAGGTTTTAGAGATGAGGAAAGGGAGACTTAGAGAATAGAGTGAATTCTGTCTGGTCATTTCGCTTGTAGGAAGTAATGGGATTGGACCCAGAAACTCTGGAATTGTCTTGTCTATGGCATTGCCTGGCTCCACAGGTTCTGGCGAAACACTTCCTAGTTCATAATTGACATCTGGTTTTCTCACTGGTGTAGCCCAGAGTATATCCGGAAAGCCTCCCGGCTGTCGGTGAGAAAGGCTTACTTTGAGACATGGCTACCCCTTCCCTGCCTCTATCCTGACTTGCTTCTTAGAAGAAAATACTGCTACTGTTCAACTTTCTTTTTCCTCTTGGAGGATGCATCAGGGCAAGCAGTGACAATAGTTGGAAAGAAGATGGTAGGTTAAATCAGAGGAGACAAAGGCTAGATATTTATCTTCATGTCAAACAAAAGGCTAGTAAAGATCTACTTGTTACAATTCCCAGGAGCTATATGAGCAAATGCAAAATTACCTGTCTCAGAAAAGAAGAAACCCCAAATTAGCAGATAGTTTCTTCAGTGCAGTTTACTACATGTAGGTAGTTCTAACTGCAGATTAATGGCAAAAGACAAAAACTCACAAAACAACTTTAGAGCCGAGAAAGAAGGAATGCAGTATAATTGTTTTACTAGAGAATTTTGTTATTAGAATTTTTTTCTCTTGGTAGGAAGAAAAACTACTTATTTTGAACAGTGAACATTTTCTGAATTATTCTCCATTCCATATAATTTAAATGTACACAATATCTCATGAACAGGGTCCCGAAGAAATGCACCACATTTTCCATTAAGATAACCAAGGAATTGATGTATGATGTTATGAAATGGAGTACATAGCTAACCTTCAAGTATTTCAAATAAATACAAAGAAATTAGCTTGCTTTTCTTTAATAAGCAAGCACAAGATAATGATTCAACTTGGATAAACAACCTAATGCCTCAAGCTGGAGCAAGAATTTCACACCAAAGCCTACTGAACTATCAAAAGTTACTATCGGTGTTTGCCAATTCTGTCTATAGAACAGATGGAAAACATAAAATGCTTTGCACTTCATTTCAAAATTACCATAATTTTCCTAATAAAAAGGTTATACTCTATTTTATATTCAGCCAGATATGCTGTTTCCAAGCATAAAACCAAATAAAATTTTCCTTATGCTCAGCAGTATCTTTCTTTTTCTTGATGCACCTTCAAGGCTCAGAATAGTAGGGCAGTGAAATCATGCTAGACAGAAATTCAACTATGAGGAACAGAAAAAAAAGGCACACCTCTTGAACACACCATCCGCATTCTGGACCCAGCGCAAGGCACTTGGCACACGATGCTGCATTCGAAGATGCACATCTATTGTCTTCTGTAATGAGGATAAAATGAGGTGTTATGGTTTACTTGCATATAAGAAAGTGTATACAATTCTAGAACAAAATGTATTTTGAAAACTGAAACAAGATGACCTTTTGTTTCACTAACCTGACATCAAAAAAATGTAGAATTTCTTTGGGGAAAGTTAACCTGCTTATTGCAATTAACAGATATCTGGGTACTAGTATTTAGTTTTGTAAGTTCGGGAGAAAGGAGTGTGATTAAACTGTGATTTTGGTCAGATTTGGGGGTTTAGCTTGAATTCTGCTGCAACAGTAAAGGACCTTCCAAATATTTTAGTGTGCTGAAGTTTCACCGTATTTCATATTCTTTGAAGCAAGTAGGTGCTTTTTGTTCTAGAGTTTTTCCTGCAAAAATTATCACATATAGTCATCAGTCTTAACATGTGAATCCATGTTGAGTCATAGTGAATATTGTGAGAAATAATCTTGATAGACACATTAAGTAATTAACTTGGGAATTCTAATTGTGTTCATATTGATTATTTTCACTTAAAGAATAGCAGAACCAGACATAATAGCTTGGTTCAGTATTTTAGAAGTACTTAAATGGAATGAGCTGTTTTAGTTAATTTAATTTCTCAGACTGGATCACTTTAAGATTATGACCAATCCACTTTTCTATACATTCCTGCACATGGCCGTAATATTTTAATAACATAGTTGTGCCTGAAATTTATTTATTTTTATCCCTCTATCCATTAACTGCTTAAACGATTAAAATTATTATAGACCAAAATATAAAATACAACACAGAATGAGTCATATATCATTTTATCATGATGTTTTAGTGGAGCAATCACATATTTCATATAGTCTATCTTTTACTGTGAGATATCCTAATCACAGTGTACATCACAGTGTGATTCTATCCATCTCATTCACAGGCACCCAGTAAAATGAGGTAGACATCCTAGGTGTAGGTATTGCACAGTCCAGGTGAGGAGAGAACTGTATAAGCAAACAATACAACACAGTATAACAAGCACAAGAGAGAGATTTCACCAAACTGCTAGGGGAACACAGGGAAGGGGCTTTGCCTTCCGCTTTAGCGGGATGGGCAGGGGTGGGGGAAGAGGGCATATTTAAGGATGGCTCCCTAGAGGCAGTGATACCTGCTATTCCTCTTTGCCATCTCATATTGCTTTTTTAACCTGTGTTTGTGTCTTTTAAAAAAATGGAATAAACATGAAAGAAAAGCGTGTGCGCATATGCACAATCACACAAGGACATGGTAGTTTTAAAAGAGGTAGAGACCACAAAATCTGTAGCTGCCCCCATTCCAATTGGTTTCTTTTTCTTCTCTTTCTCAACTTTCCTCAACATTCTGGAAAGACAGGGTAAAAACAGTTCTTACCTGGAGGTGGTAGGAAGAGAGAGGGAGGCAATGGGAGAAGAATGGAGGAACTACAGGGGAGCAGGCACAGCAGAGAGGTCTAACTGGGGTGGTAGTGACACCCTTCCCTGCACTTCCCCAGACACCCAAGGAGTTAAGCAGAAAACATCCTTCCCTGTCACCCCAAATGTACTATTAATATTAGCTCCTCTTGGTATCCCTTTCTACCATTGTCCTTCACTTTGTATCAACTTTTTATACACATTATCCAAAGCGTCTTCACTAATCTTTCCAGACCTGCTCTAGAATTCAAAGAATTAAAAAGAATTCTGATGTATTAGGCTCCCTTTAACACCAGCTTGGTCACCCAAGTACAAAGACTCCCTAGTCTAGAAATCTTCCATCTGGCTTAGCCTGCAAAATTCTAAAACCTGCTTACTCCTCAGATGTTCAGAAAAATGAACATTTAGTTCGCTTTTTAGTTTTGTTCCAAGAAAGGAAACCAATTTAGGTCTATAAGTCAAGCACATTTGCAAACTGTTATGGTCTGAATGTGTTTCTCAAAATGCACACGTGGAATCTTAATCATCAGTGCACAGTATCACTAGTGAGAGGTGTGTCCTTCAGGAGGTGGTTAGGTCATGAGGGTCCCTCTCTTCTGAATGGGATTAAGGGCCTTATAAAATTAAAAGAGGCTCCACACCCTCTGGCCCTTTTCGTCCTTCCACTGCTCTGTCATGTGAGGACACAGCAAGAAGGCCCTCACAGGACACCAAACACTAGCATCTTAATCTTGGACTTCCCAGCCTTTGGAACTCTAAGAAATAAATTTCTGTTGTTTACAAATTACCCAGTCTCTGGTATTTTGTTATAGCAGTTGTATGGACTAAGACACAGACTTCATTTGTGCTTCACTAACTCTTAACCTTGACCCAATTGGAACAAACATGGAATTAAGTCTATTTCAGTTCAGATTTGATCGAGCCTCTCACTCAACAGGTAAGCCTTTTGCCTTGGCCATTAAGACCGTAGTTGCCTGGAAGGCAAGCTGCAGAGCCTAGGACTCTGGTCTTTGTTTCTAACGGTTGTCTGACTCTGTCCTAAGTTAACCCAGATTCAAGCTCAGGTCAGACTCCTACTTCCACAGCATATGTGGTAAATAATAATTCACAAGTAAAAATCTGTTTTCTTTGTATCCTGATTCTTTTCTTTAAAATGTTCTAGTGCCAACCTCTGTTCTCAAACTTCAGATGCCTAATGATGATGACGGAGAGAGAGAGACTTGAGTCCTGTCAATACTTGTCGGGTTCCAAGGCTGACATTTCTCAGAGTCTATGTAACTACAGGAAAAAAGATCCTATAAATGGATCTGGAAGAGTTGGGTCTTACGGTTCCACAGAACTGGAGGAAGGCCATAAATTGAGCTGCATGGGAACAGTGTCAAACATTATTTCTGGAGAGTGTCATGGTTACACTTTAGAGAAGACATGCCAGATACACTTTGGCATGCAGTATTTTAAGGATTTTCTTTCTAATTTAAAAAGATGTAAGCAAATTACTTAACATGCAAAAATCATCAATTATAGAAATTCTTTTCAGTGAATGGTCCAATTATGAGTGTTATTAATCAGTGTGTGCTAAGAATTCTCTCTCTCTCTCTCTCTCTCACACACACACACACACACACACACACGCAATCTCACATAGCCTTCTGTGAAAGCAGAAATCTTCTCCACACTGCATATACATCAACGCATGACCACTGTTTACAGACACTGGCAGTTTCTCCTCAGCTTCCGGGTCTTCTCAGTTCATCTGCCCTCCCACCCCTAATGCAACGTCACAAGAAGGCTACTTTCCAGCGGTGGTTTCCTAGCAGCCCTCTACACCACACTGACATGTCATCAGAGGGTGTGCCTGAGTGGTTCTTCTTCCTACTCTACCATTGTGGTTGCTGTTTATTCAGCTGTTTGTCTAGTGATGTTGTACTAAGCACCTTATACTTTATATTCTAGCATTGCATTTTTATTAAGGATAATTTTTTACTGATCCTAATGGAAATTCTTAAGCCCATGGAAGCAGCATAACATCTTAAATCACGGATCCTCAGATCGTCCTTTTGTGTCCATTTGTTACAACCCTCAGTGCCTCATGAAACATGTCATTAAAAATTGTTCTGCCTTGCCGAGTTTGGTGGCTCACACCTGTAATCCTAGCACTTTGGGGGGCCGAAGCAGGAGGATTGCTTGAGGCCAGGAGTTGGAGACCAGCCTGAGCAAGACTGAGACTACTTCTCTAAAAAAAAAAAAAAGGAAAGAAAAATTAGACAAGTGTGGTAGCACATGCCTGTAGTCCCAGCTACTTAGGAGGATCACTTGAGCCCAGGAGCTTGAGGTTGCAGTGAGCTATGATGATGCCACTGCACTCTAGGTCTGGTGACAGAGCAAGATCAGGTTTCCGAAAAAAACCCAAAAAACAAAAAAGAAGAAAAACAAAAATAAAAAAAAATGAAAAAATTGTGCTGCCTTGACAGAATTGGTAAAGGATTTAGCAGCATATTGCCAATAAGTGCATACACTCTAAGTAATTCTATTCCTTGATCTATGAGCATGTGCTGCAATTCTTAGTCTTTCTCATTATGTTACAACTGGAGGTAACAGATCTGATGAGGTGGCATTGCTAAATGGTTACTGGGAGGAAACTTCCAATCTTCCACAGCACTGCTACTTAGCAGCCATGTGCCCTTAGGCTAGTTATTAACACTTAAACTCGCTAAGTTTCCTCCACTGGAACACAGGGCTACCTATACCCATATAAAATTGTTGATATGAGAATGACATGAGGCAAAGCATGCCAATCATAGTGCTCAGGGCATAGTAAATGTTCAATAAAGGAACTATTATAATGCTAGTATTACTAATATTACAATAAATTATATGTGTGTACGTACATACACACATGTACATATGGATACATACATATGTGTGTGTAAGTATATGTATGTTGTTCTAGGTTCAACAAAAGAAAGAAAGACATTATGCGCCTTTAAATGTGTTTTAAATATAATTTGCTGTCTTTGAAATGATAGTCCCTTCGGTCATAAAGACAAAGTTTTAAAAATACAGCTAATACATAAAAATAGCTGTTAAATAAAAAGTTATAACATTTACTTTAATTGTTTAAAAATAATTCTTAAAAGCCAATTAAGTTTAACATACATCAGTCCAATCTATCACAAGTATAATTTTGGCATCACTATGAATGGAATTACTGAAAATCTCTTGGAATATCTTCATTTTATTCACACTCTGAACATTGACTTAAGCTGAACATTTTTTAAAAATTATTTCCCAGAATTAAATGTTTGTGACACATGTGAGATGACCTCTGTAACTGTCTGTCATAAAGCATAATAAATATCCATCATCAACAGAAAAGAATACACGAAAGTCAGGAAACTACATATTCATGACACCTGCTTAGGTATTCTTTGTTTTAGATGATGCCATTTATTCATATTATTTTGAAAATATTTAGTCCATAGAAGTAAGAAGGGGAAGAAAATAGACAATAAAGGGCCCCCCAAACAAAAAAAGGCAACAGAAGTTTCAATTTTTAGAGTGGGATTTTTCCATAAGCCAAGTGATTAGATCATTGAAAGTTTTCAGAAAATTTCTAGTTTATTTTGCTGTAAAGTCTACACAAGAAAATATCAAGAAAATTTAAAGTACGCCCATAGTAACTGAAAGACTGAATAAATAAAACTGATAAAGATTATAGTCCTTGATATTTAGAATCAATTATTCTAGAGTCTCCCATTACTCCTAGATACAATGATTTGTGAGCAATGCATTTTTTCCAGGCAGTATCCCTTTCCTAATTGCATTTACTGTCCAAATTAAATTAAAATTAATAATTGTATAAAACTACTTCCTTTGGAAAAAAAACAAAGTAAACACTGTTCTAAATGAATACATGTTCTAGTTTGATAACAGTCAAAACCAGACAAACTGAGCACACTTAAGACTAAAGGTCAGAGTACAACTTCGGGGTTTCCTTGTTGTAGATATATATACACACGTAGTCATGTAAATGTTACAGGTACCTTCAAAATGTATTATCTGATTGTCGAAGCTCTCTTTTACACAGAAAGGTAATAAATGCTAGCGTTTGATATAAAATTAAAACAACAAAAAAAATTAGTGTTCTAATCACTTGCCATTGCCTACTTATTCCAAGTTTTGAAGTTTCCTTAAGGCCCCTCCAAAAATAAAGGGAGAGAGTAGGTGGTTAGGCCTACTTCTTTGAAAATCAGGTGCAGGAAACAAAACAAAAGTCAGTTAAATTTTAAAAGACATTAAGTAAAGGGCACGGGGAAAAGGAGGAAGCATGGGAACCTCTGAAAAAGGTGGATCTGAGTAGGGAAGCTCTGAAGAGCTAGGGGAGATATAGTACCAGGAAGTGCCTGAGACGGTATCTCAAAACAGGGGGAGCAAGGAAATAGCACATTCAACCACTTCTATTCCTCTTTGTCCCCTAGGTTTATCCTTGAACTTCATCTATACATAATAGCAAACTACATTATCTATTAGTATTTTTCATTTTCTATTTCATTTAGTATTCAAAATGTAGAGAACATAATTTTACTATTGAAATAGATAAGCAGATATAATTAATAAAATTACAATACACCTATGACAAAAAACTTTAGCTACTAATTTCTATGCAACAATTGCTTATTTTAACTGTGTTCATATAGAATTAGTTGGAGAATTCACTTTAAATTTTAGTAGTTTGCTCCCAAGTTATACAATGAGAAAGTGCTACTCTCTGGTAGTATCATCCAGCCTAGATTGGCAAATCCCTCTCCTTTGCCTCTATCATGATGTTAAATTTGTTAAAAACTTGTAGTAAATAAGGATTTAGCCCATGGAAATGAAAATGAGTATCTTTATGGGGAGAATCATTTTGTCTTAATAAGTTTGCTTTTACTTTCACTTGAAAAAACATACAACACTTATGTTTAGTAAAAAATGGTTTGGATTCCTTTCCTTCTTGCCTTCTCTGTTAACAGTTCCAGTGATTAGTTTTGATGGTCTGAAGATGTATTTGGAAGAAAAGGAGGTAGCACGATAATATCTGATTTTTGAATAGTAGCTCAGGAGAAAGCCCAGGGAATGAGGACATCATAAGAAAAAATCATTGTCTTAATTTTCCCAAGAAAGACCCTGGGATAGAAATTCTTAGCAAGGGAAGGTCAGGAGAGAGCAAGGCACTCTTGGTTGGTACAATTGAAGGCTGGCCTCGGTTTGATCTCACACATAGTACTGAGCACAAAAGACATCGCAAGGGTGTCCTACCTTGAGACGAGGGGGTCTGTCTTTTATATTCTGTATCAGTCATTGGCTGTAGGTAACCCTGTTGGGAGTGGAGTGGGCTGACCTCCCAGGCATCTCTGTGGCTCCTTATGGTGGAGGGCAATTCTTCCACAAGGCAGCAACTGTGAGCTATTAACAACCGGAACTCAGAGCAGCTGGGAGCAGGTGCACCAGCCCTATAAATGGAGTCTGGGTGGGGCACCAGAGATGTCTACTACAGTGATCTCCCCCAGAAGGCGATAAATAACTGGAGCACTGTACAGAAATTGCCACTTGCCTGCCTATTCTTTCCTATCAGAATCCTGGATTAGTTGAAGATGGCATTGAGAGGAACGGAAGTGCCGTAATTCCCAGACTCTTTTGCAATGATCATGGACTTGTGACTAGTTCCGATGATGTGGATGCAGGAAGAACTTGCTGAATGGGGCTTCTGTGAGAGCTTCTCAAAAAGGAGGCATCTTGCCCTATGCCCATCCTGATCCTTTCTGCCTGGTACATGGATGTGATGTCTAGACTTGCAAGAGCCTTAATCAGATTTGAGGGAACCTGTCTCATGGAAGCCAAGGCCGAGATGGCAGAAGCGAAGGGGGCCCAGGCCTGTCAGTACTGTGGAGTCACTGTACCTGTTCCAGGTTGACTCTCAGAATTCTGTCTTATGTCAGAGGAAATTTTGCCCTAATCTTACTTAATCCACTGTTTTTAAAGATCCTCTTACTGGCAGATAAGCACAATTCCTAACTGATAAATTTTTATCTGACTTTTGAAAGATAAATAAGAGACTTTAACAGAATAAACATATATGTTTTAAAAGAATTGCCAAGCAATTCTTTATGTGAAGAATTGCTAAGAAATTACTTTATGTCAAATAGACCATCCACACATCATGTGTTGTGTGTTTGTTTTTCCTTGGAAGAGTAAGAATACTAGACTATCGGTTCCTGGAGGACAGATGCTTAAAGAAAATCATTTTCCTCACATACACAGCATATGAGCCTGGTACTTGGTACACACAATTATATAATGAATAAATGGTATTCTAAGTAGAAGTTCATTTGGCAATTTAATTCCCAAGTTTTCATAGCTCTTGACTACTTACATTTTTAAATAATCTTTATTTCCAAAACCTATCTGCTGCAAAAGCAATAACTATGTTTGCTTGATGATAAATATCTGGATGAATTCATTTGGATGTTTCCAAATGTGAGAAAACAAGCATACCTAGCATAAAAATTTTTATTTTTGAATTTGATCTTCTTATATTGTATAGTTCTGATGATTTATTCTAAAGTAAGTCTAGTTTCTTTCTAAAGAACTTTGAAGATATGGTGAAATGATACTGAATTGAAATAGCACTTTTTAATGGTACTATCATCAGATACAAAACCACCAAATTCATTTATTTTTCCTTATTGCTCAGATCTAAATGAAATTTCAAGTCATCAAGTGTTCCTTGCCCCTCTAAAGTTGAGTAATTCCTCACTGAGCAGAACTTCCTTATAATGCTAGTGTTAGGAAATAGCCCTAATATCTCTGCTCCTCATGAGCCAGATTTTTTAGGCTTTCTTGTTATATATGTAACCTTTACGTTTCAGAGAAAAATGTCAACCTCCCTGTTACATAGTAAGGTATGTGATTATAACAGGGCTTTATGCTAGTATAAAGATTTTTGGAGAGCAAAATGGGAAAAAAAGCGAATTACAACCTTGGGCAGGTTAAGAAATGCTAGGGCAATGCTACACATTCCATTAGTCTGCCCTGCCCTGTTTGAGGCAATCCCAACATGAGTCAGAGATTAAAGTGGACTGGGATGGCATAAGTCAAAATTCTAGTTTGTGATGGTATTTATAAGAAGAACCACTGTGAAGTCACTGATGACCCTCATTTGTGTTGAAATGGGCCATCACAAGAAGCCTGGTCACATGGGATCATATCAGAACTTTTCACTGTGATTCATTTACACACATCATAATCACCTTCTGAGTTGAGAAGGCTCTGACTGCAACACACATTGGGTGACTCTACGATTTATGATTGACACTGGGATACTTTCTAACTTAATAAGGGCACTGTTAAATACATTGGTGCAACAGGTATATATACTGGAATTTCTCAGGCAAGCTGAAGCCCAAGGTCGCCCTAAATGCAAATTATTTTGGTGGTATTGAATGAGAAATTAAAACAATAAACAAGGCAATCCATACTGAGGTTACAGTAAATGTGAAAGAAGAAAGA
>RJWJ010035957.1:0-16385 GCA_004363605.1 Indri indri
GTTCCAGTGAGGGTCCTGCCCCCATATCAGAAGGAAGAAATGAATGCTCAGAGAGGCAAATAAGAATCTAGACAGACAGGCCTTGCTTGGTTTCATGACTCATTCTACTAACATTAGATCATACCCCTTTTGTCCAATAATATTTCTACGTAGCTGTCCACACTTTGTTGAAGCTAAGCATAACAGTGGACAATTTTCCCTGTATCTTTGGGGTATCATTCTAAAGCCTCCTCTGTATATACATTATTTAAATTTGAATATCTTTTCTCCAATTAATCTCCCTTTTGCTTAATTAAGTCACATTTGTTATTTTTGTTTTTGTTGCATTTGCTTCTTGGGTCTTAGTCATAAATTCTATGCCTAGGCCAATGTCCAACAGAATTTTCCTAGGTTTTCTTTTAGAATTTTTATGGTTTCAGGTCTTACATTTGAGTCTTTAATCCATCCTGAGTTAATTTTTGTATACAATGAGAGATAGGGATCTGGGTTAATTTTTATGCATATGGATACCCAATGTTCCCTGCACCATTTATTCAACAGGATTTCTTTTCTCCAGCATATATTTTTGTCTACTTTGTCAAAGATCAGGTCATTTTAGGCACATGACTCTATTTCTGGGTTGTCTATTCTGTTCCATTAAAATATGTGTCTATTTTTATACCAGTATCATGCTGTTTTGTTAGTGTAGACTTATAGTATAATTTGAAGTCAGGCAATGTGATGCCCTCAACTTTGTTCTTTTTGCTTAAGATTGCTTTGGCTATTTATTTTTGGTTTTGTGTGAACTTTATGATTGTTTTCTCTAAATCTGTGAAAAAAGACATTGGTATTTTGATAGAAATTGCATTGAATCTATAGATTGCTTTATGTACTCTGGTCATTTTAAAAGTATTGATTCTGTCAATTCATGAGCATGGGATGTTTCCCATTTTATTTATGTCATCTATGATTTTATTTATCAGTATTTTGTAGTTTTCCTTGTAGAAACCTTTCATATCCTATGTTAAATTAGTTAAATATATTCCTAGGTATTTTATTATTTTTGTAGCTATTATAAATGGAATTAAGTTCTTGATTTTGTTTTCAGCTTGGTTGTCATTGGAGTATAGAGATGCTATTCTTTTCTGTATGTTGATTTTGTATCATTATACTTTATTGAATTCATTTATTAAAAATCTGGGAGTCTTTTGAGGAATCTTTAGGGTTTTCTAGGTATAAGATTATATCATCAGCAAACAGAAATTGTCTGACTTCCTCTTTTCTTATTTATATGCCTTTTATTTCTTTTTCTTGCCTGATTGCTCTGGCTAGGACTTCCAATACTTTGTTCAACAGAAGTCGTGAAAGTGGGCATCCTTGCCTTGATCCAGTTCTTAGGGGGAATGCTTTCAACTTTTCCCTGTTCAGTATGATGTTGGCTATGGGATTTTCATATATGGCTTCTATTATTTTCAGGTATGTTCCTTCTGTGTCTAGTTTGTTGGGTTTGTTTTTTTTTTAAATCATGAAGGGATACTGAATTTTATCAAATACTTTGTCCACATCTATTGAGAATATCATATGGTTTTGTTTTTAATTGTCTTTGTGGTAAATCACATTTATTGCTTTGCTGAACTGGAATAAAAACAACTGCATTAAAAAGTGGGCAAAAGACATGAATACAAATTTGTAAAAGAAAACATGCAAATGGCAAACAAAAATATTAAAAAATGCTCAAGATCACTAATCATCAATGAAATGCAAGTTAAAACCAGAATGAGATATCATCTTACTCCAGTCAGAAAAGCCAAAAATTGATAGATGTTGGTGAGAATGCATAGAAAAGGGAACACTTACACATCGTTGGTGGGAACTTAACTTAGTATAAGCTCTATGGAAAACAGTACGGAGATTTCTCAAAGAACTAAAAACAGAACTACCATTTGATCTAGCAATTCCACTGCTGGGTGTCTACCCAAAGGAAAGGAAATCATTTTATCAAAAGATACCTGCACTCCTATGTTTATTGCAGCACTATTCACAATACAAAATGTATGGAATTGAACTACTTAAGTGTCCATCAGCTGAGGATTGAATAAAGAAAATGTGGTATATTTATACTATGGGATACTGCTCAGCCATAAAAAAGAATGAAATCATGTCTTTTACAGCAACATAATGGAACTGGATGCCATTATCTTAAGTGAAGTAACTCGGAAACAGTCAAATACCACATGTTCTCACTTGTAAGCAAGAGCTAAATAATTATTACACATGGACAGGGAGAACAAAATGATAGATATTGGAGACTCAGAAGGGAGGGAGAGTAGAAGAATGGGAGAGGGTTGTGGGATGAGAAATTACCTAAGGGGTACTATGTACACTCATCAGGTGAGGGTTATACAAAAAGCCCAGTGTTTGCCACTATACAATATATCCATGCAACAAATCTGCACATGTACCTGACAAATAAATAAAAAAATTAAAATAAATTTGCCTTTTGTGAATTGATTTTTCAGTGAACCTTCAGAGGGCCAAGGGGAACTTCTTTCTTGGCCCCTACATCTTAAAAATTTGGGTACGTGCTTATTCTTCTATTTGAACATAGATCTTTCTATGCCTATTATCCATGGCACACCGGATGTATAAGGTTTTGAGAATAAGTGAATTTTCTTTTTTTTTTTTTTTTTAAATTGTGTCTAACTTTGCTCACCATCTATTATTAACACATAAGGTAAAAATGTGGCTGCATAGGTGTGTCTGAACCTTGACAAGTTCCGTCCATCATATTATATTCGGGAAAATATCCGGCTAGTTCCATGTTTCTGGTATTATATCACAAGTTTATCTTGGTGAGTAACCTGATCTTTGAAGGCTAGAAATAAAGAACTAAGAATAAAAGTACACACTTGTTGAGACTTTACACTGTGTTTCAGCCAGAATTCTACAGAGTTTCATCCAATATTTTTGTCCCCTGGTTATTCAATACAACACTAGTAGTATAGCTACTTCTGTGAAGGGACTTGGCAGATGAAATTAAGATAACCAGTCAACTGAATAAAAAATAAAGAGTGAAACCTGGATTATTTTAGTGAACTTGATGTAATCACATGGACTTTAAACACGGAAGAAGGAGGTAGGAAAGTTAGTCAAAAAGATGCAGTGGAAGAAGAACAGAAGAGAAATGAGGCAGGTAAAAAGGGAAGTTGGAGACATTTGAAACTTGGGGAGGACTCTACCCATCCTTGCTGTCTTTAAAGATGGAGGAAAGGGTCCAGGAGCTAGAAGACAGCCTCTAGAAACCAAAAATGACCCTCGGCCAACAACCAGCAGAGAAATGGGAACCTCAGTCTTACGGCTACAACAAACTGAATTCTGCCAACAACCTGAAAAAGCTTGGGAGCAGATTTGCTCCTGAGTCTCCAGAAAGGAATGCAGTCCTCCCAACAATTTTGTCCTTGTGAAATCAGGGACAGAGAGCTAGCTGAGCCATGCTATGCCTTGACTTCTGACTTAGAGGGCTGAGATAATAAAGAGCTGTTATTGGAAGCTGCTAATTTGGTGGCAATTTGTTATATCATCAAGAGAGAACTATTCATGCCTGTATGAGCCAAGAAAACCAGTATTTTAACATTAGGCAGCATAAACTAGTGGAGTAGAAATGACCGAGTGGTGCTTTCTGATTTTTTTAAAACACTTTAACAAATGGGGCTTTTAAAATATCCACTAGAGAGTATATAATCAATTATCAGAGCCCAGTAATGCAACTTCAAAGTGTCTAGGGCTTACTTAGGGGAAATCAGGGAGAATGCGTAATGTCATTTGAATGAGTTTTATTCTTATGGGCAGTAACCTTATAATTTCATAGGGACAATACAGCTATTTCCAATCATCCTGGATTGTATCAGAGAGGTATGTTTTCAACATTTGTAGACTAATGACTTTGGTTTGTATTTGCACCCTCTCAAATGTTCAATAACTTTTTACTTTCTTTTTACTTTTTAAATTTCTGTATAAAATCTTCACAATTTTATGTGTTGTGTTATAATGAAATAAAATGTGGAAGTCAGAGGATAGAGGGAGAACTACAAAGAAATCCAGCTACACTTAAACAAGTATGTTTTACAACTGAGTTGGTGATATTACTACATTGACAAAACTGCCTCCGATCTGTTTTGAGACAACACTGGGTTCATATTAGAAAATATTTTCTGAAGAGACATCTGATATATAAAAATGCTTTAAAAAATAGTAACAGAACGATAAAGCAGCTAACTTTAAAATCTAAATGGTTTTATTTTACAACAACAAACATTTATTAAGAATCTATGTTTAATGGCCAGCAAACATATAAAAAAATGCTCAATATCTCTAATCATTAGGGAAATGCAAATCAAAACCACAATGAGATATTGCCTAACCCCAGTGAGATTGGCCTTTATCAAAAAATCCCCAAACAACAGATGCCGGCGAGGATGTGGAGAGATAGGAACACTCTGACACTGCTGGTGGGACTGCAAATTAGTACAGTCTCTGTGGAAAAGAATTTGAGATACCTCAAAGAGCTAAAAATAGAAATACCATTCAATCCAGCAATAGCACTGTTAGGCATCTACTTAAAGGAACAAAAGACATTCTATAATAAAGACATCTGCACTCGAATGTTTACAGCAGCACAATTCACTATTGCAAGGATGTGGAAACAACCCAAGTGCCTGTCAATCCATGAATAGATTAATAAAATATGCTATATGTATGCAATGGAATACTACTCAATTACAAAAAACAATGGTGATCTAGCACCTCTTATATTTTCCTGGATAGAGCTTGAGCCCATCCTCCGAAGTGAGGTATCACAAGAATGGAAGAATAAGCACCACATGTACTTGCCATCAGATTGGCACTAACTGATCAGCACTAAGGTGCTCACATGGTAGTAATATTCATTGGGGGTTGGGGGATGGGGTTGGGTAAACTCACAACTAATGGATGCGGTGAGCATTGTATGGGGAAGGGCACGCCTCCAATCCTGGCTTGGGTGAGGCAAAGTCATAACATGTAACCAAAATGTTTGTACCCCCATAATATCCTGAAATAGAAAAAAAAAGAATCTATATGTAGTATCTGTGAAGCTTCCAGCATAAAATGTAAAAACAAAATCAAGTTGGAGCTAGAAGGTCCTAGTTTGAATGAAATCTTCACCACGTGAAAACTTCACTACATGTGCCTTTGGGGAAGTCACTCAACCTCTTGGACTTCAGTGTTCTCATTTGTACAGTCAGAGCAATAACTACTTCACAGAGTAGCTACACAGATTCAGTGAAACCATACATAGGAACTTGTCTAGTTAGTGCTTGCAGCAGAATGAATAATGGCCCCTAAGCACATACGGCTCTAATCCCTGGGAACCGTAAATGTTAACCTTTCATGGAAAAACATCATTGTAGATTTGGTTAAATTGAGGATCTGGATATGGGAAGATTATCCTGAGTGAGACCTAAATGCAATCACCCTTATAAGAAAAAGGCAGAGGGAGACTTGACAAAGAGAAGGCAATGTGAACAAAGTAGGCAGAGAATGAAGCGATGGAGCCACCAGGTAAGGACTGTCAGCAGAAGCTGAAAGAACCAAAAAGTAGCTTCTCCTGCAGAGGATCTGGCAGGAATGCAGCCCTGCTGATACTTTGATTTCAGCCTAATAAAACTTATTTCAGACTTCTGGTGCCCAGAACTGTGAGAGAATACATTTCTGTTGTTTCAAGCCTCCAGATTTGTTGTAATTTGTTACAGAAGCCACAGGAAACTAATATAGTGCTCGATGAATGTTAGTTAATTTTCTTTTTTGTCTTTGGACAGGTTTTTTTTTATCTCTACTAGTAATACCTCATTGGCACCTCCATTCAGTTTTCATCATTGGAAACAAGATATAACTCTGTGGTACAACTCTCTCATCCAGTTGTCATGACTACTCAATAAATTGCTTTGGTTAAAATTATTCCTACCCATGTGTGTTAACCACCAACTATCTGTAAGACATTGTATTAGGGGATATAGAAGATCCCAAGATGGACAAAGACAAAGTCACTGACCTAAAAGAACCTATAATCTGTGTTAGTAGTTACATGTGTGTATGGTAATTTGTGTTATATGGGTTAAAAATGAATTGGAAAATCATAGGAGGAAAAGATGATTTCTTACTATAGAATAAAAAAAAATGCTTGATGGAAGAATTTACCTTTGATGTGCACCTTCAAATGTATATTTTGCAGATGGAAAGACAGAGCAGGAAACAACAGTAAACATTGGAGGAAGTATGACAAAGCTTAAGAAATGGGACAATAATATGCCTGAGAAAATGTGGGAAGAAAAGGCTACTTAACTAGAAGGATAGAAAGATATATTCATGGCAAACATGAATTTATTTCAGCCTAGTAAAACTTATTTCACACTTCTGGTGTCCAGAACTGTGAGAGAATACATTTCTGTTGTTTCGAGACTCCAGATTTGTTGTAATTTGTTACAGAAGCCACGGGAAACTTATATAGTGTTCAATGAATGTTAGTTAGAGTCTTGGGTATTGTCCAGTTACCTCATACAGTTTTAAATCAAGTCTTGTCTTTTATTTTTTAAGATCCCACAATGTTTAATTTTTAAATACTGGAGATACTATCAGGGCTGCAAAAGACTGGACAAATGGGGCATGTGGTACTAGCAGAAATATTTAAGAAATAATAAGAAATTAACTAGATAAAGTGAAGGAACAAAAGGAAATTCTACAAGTAATTATCTGTATATTTCAAACTACTGCCTTTTAACTGTCAAATTCTGATGCAAATTTGATAAAATTGAAGCAGACGAGAATAACAGCGTTGTAGTTTGCCTGCATAGATTTTTGCCATTGTATTTTAACATAAAGTCTCTATAACTTTAAAATATTTATTAGTACATTATTAATTTCTTCTTTTCAGAAGACTATGTAGAGCCCAACGCAGTCAAGTCATGATATGATTTTAGTTTCAAAGTCTGTGAAAGAAGACAGAATTCAAAAGCTGAAGACAAATCTCCACCAAACACACCTTGCTGCGGTTTTTAGTGTGACTGTTAGGTTTTCTTACACCTAAATTTTCTCTAAGTCCATCCACTTTTGTTGGTGTTTGGGGGCTAAATTGGAAGACCAATAATCATAATCCTCTGTGTAGAGTATTACTACCTTTACTCTGATGTGGATCAAATCAGAAAAGGAAATGAAGAACAGACAAATTACTCGGGCAGGTGCAGGAAAGAAGCGATTGATGAAGCCACAGAAGCAGAGAGGGAACATTAGACAATTTACTCCTGGAGGTTGTATGTGTCAACAATGTGAGAAAGAAAATGCGGAAGTCAGAGGATGAGGGAAACCTATGAAGAAATCCAGCTACACTTAATTATGCTTTACTACTAAATTGGTCACTGATAAGTAAGGAAAATGAGCCCTTATATACTTAAAAATAATTATGGGTATCCTGATACTTACTTGTTTTAACGTGTTTTTCTGGCACATGGTTGTGAAACATAAGCTGCAGAGTCATGTGGTCTTAACTATTTTGAAGATAATTGCTTAAATGAATAGATAGGAGGCCCTCACAGCTGTATAAGATTTTATAACTTATATTCAGTCATTCAGTAAATAGAATCACACTTGATATTTGTAACGATACAGATATGGCAGGTATCAAGTCCACTTCCTCGGTTAGGACCCCGTAGATGGTGTCTTGCCAACATCCCTTAACCTCTAATTTGCAGATCCAGGACTCAAACTTAGATTCAGACAGTTTCCTATCAAACAACTAACTGAATGTTGTACACAAAAACTGATGTAGCAATTATTTGGTAAAAAACATTCATAAGTATCAGACAGTATCAAATAATAATAGCAATATTTCAAGTACTTACTATGTTCCATATAAAATTCTATGTGTTTCATCTTCACAACCACCCTATGAGGTAAGTGTTAATATATCCCCATTTTATTGATGGAGAAATTGAGGCAGGGAGTGGTTGCGTAAAATGCCTAAGGTCATACAGCTAGTGTGAAACCACAATTTGAATCCAGGAAGTTGGGCTTCTAACCACTAAGCATATTGCCTCAAATTCATACATGTAAGAAGCAAAATTATTTTAGATCTATTTCGACTAATAAACTAGTAAAGTTACTCTTTAAATTCTGTGCTTGATTTAATTTGGGCATGATTACATTTTGCTTCTGATCAACTCATGGCCAGAAATGCTCAGCAAAATTAGAATAAAAAAGTGATTTGAATTACTGCAGACAGCCACTTTAAATAATTAAGACTCCCTGTTCCATTTTGCTTTGTATATGCAGGACCTGGCCTTTGAAGAATATATAGGGTATAGTGAAAAGACTTAGGAAATATTGTTTTCAATCAAAAGCTAAAGTCAATAGGGGCAGATTAAAATATATTTTATTAATATTTTCTTTATCATTTTTGGTATCTTAGTTAGATTGTTAAGGCTCCAAAGTAGATCTGCTAGATAAATGTTTAACTTTCTACTTCACTTACCTGGGAAGGATTTCCCAATGCCAATTATTTACATTTTAATAGTAGAGAAGAGTGTTATATCACAGATTCAGATATGTCATTCATCCCCTAAGAGGAAAAAAAGACCAAAAAACAAAAAAACTGGCCCCCCTGGTGTTGGGCAGAGTCAGGTGGCTAGTTCTGGCTAGAGAGGTGTGAGCCTTCATCTTTCAGTGGCTAATCAGGTCCCATGAGGAAACTTAGAAGAGAAGCATGGAGTGAGTGACTGAGGTTGACCCTTCTCCAGACCTTAGCAGGGAAAAGTAAAAGTTGTTTTAAGGTTTCTTTCTCCTTCACACAATTAAGAAAATCAGAAAGGAATTTGCATTGCAGGATTTACTTGGTGTTTCAGTCTGAGTTCTCCGGGGAAATAGAACCACTAGGATATATACACAGAAAGAGAGAAAAAAAAAAAAAAAGGTAAACGATTTATTTAAGGACTTGGTTCATGCCAATGTGGGGGCTGGTAACCAATTCTGATGTTTGTAGAGTAGGCCAACAGGCTGGAAACTCAGGCAGGATTTCTATGTTAGTCTTGAGGCAGAATTCTTGCTTCTCCAGAAAACCTCAGTTTTTGCTTTTAAGGCCTTCAACTGATTGGATGAGGTCTCCCTACATTGTTAGGGATTAAGGATAATGCCCTTTACTTAAAGACTATTGATTGTAAAAGCTAATCACATCTATAAAATATCTTCAAAAGCAACATCTAGACTACTATTTGACCTTGCCAAGTTGACGCATAATTAACCATTACATTTTGTAATAGTCTTCTCGGGTTCTCTCCCTTTAACTCACTTCTATACATGAACAAATCATGTGCTCAAAACAATAAAGGTAGCTAAAGATATAGTAATTGCCCCAAGCCCTTCTTACTACACCTTTTTCCTGACCTGTTCCATTAATATCTTTAGTTCACAACAAAGTCTTGTACTCAACACTCTGATGGCAGTCTTTCTCTGACCACCTATCTGGGTGAGAGGATGGTTCCTCTTCTCTCTGGATATTCCTTGTAATGGGTCTTACAGCACTGACCACATAGCCAGTATCCCATTTAGACTAATCCAAACACCCAGGGAGTAGATGAGATTCTGACCCTAAATGAAGTTTGAAATTTCCTGTGGTATTTCTTGTAATTTTCCCTGGAAATTAAAAGTAGTGGTGATTTAAGACATGATTTTACCTAATGTGGCTACAATCTGGCATTTATTTATTTCTATGGACTATAAGAATATGTAATTAGATCACTATCTACCTCTACCTCTCTGTTAGTCTACTTCTGCCCAGTTTAGCCTTCAGCCATGGTTTGAATGTTTGTCCTCTCCAAAACTCATGTTGACATTCAGTTGCTATTGGAATGGTATTAAGAAATGGGATCTTTGAGAGGCTCTGCCCTCATGGGTTGGATTAATGTCATAAAAGGGTCAGTTTGACCCCCTGCTACCTCTCTTGGCCCTTTGGCCTTCTGCCATGTGAGGATCCAGTTTTCCTTCCCTCTGGAGAACACAGTGTCCAAGATGCAATCTTGGAAGAAGAGAAGAGCCTCTCTACACACCAAATCTGCCTGCACCTTTACCTTAGGCTTCCCAGCCTCCAGAATGGTGAGAAATAAATTTCTGCTCTTTATCCATTATCCTGTCTGTGGTATTCTGTTATGATAGCACAACACAGTTTGAGACACCTTCTGTTTCTGGGTCACAATAAGTTCATTTCTTCCTTGGGGATTTTGTTGATTGCTGTTCCCTCTGCTGGGCATGCTCCCTCTTCAGGATTCCAAAAATCCTTTTCCTTTTTATCATGCACATCCTAGATAAAAGTCCTCAAAGACACCTCCATCTAAATTATTTCTTTCCCTCCCGCACTGGCCATTCACATTTAATTAATCCCCTAAATGTTCTTTTTTGCACTTACTGCTATTTGAAATTATCTTATTCATTTTTTGGCTTGTTGGTCTATCACCTTCCTACCCTTTCTTCTACTCCACAGTGATAAATGAGCCTTGAGATTGTGTCTAATTCACTACTGTATCCTGGGGCCTAGAAGAATGTTCATTAGTAGGTGTTTAAAAATATTGGTTGAATGAATACATCTGGCAAGACTCTGTTCTGGAAAAGTTGGAGGAACATAGTATTGGCCTCTCTTGAATGGGGATGAATAGAGTGGATCACAAATGCCCAACCCTTCTCACTGAATATGTAGGAGTCTTTGAGGTTTTGTTGACAACAATCACTTCTGTTCCTCATTGTCACTTTAATTAAATGCAGGACATTTTTGTAGTCTGTAGGATTATTTTTCCTAGTAAATTAGTAAGAGCCTTTTGTACAATCTTGGTAGAACCTGGATAGCCAAGGCAAACCTACAGAACATATTGAGGTGAGAAAATTATACATTAATTACCTTTAATTGCTCTTTTTGAATCATTTTCTTATCTTTCTATAACCATTTACTTTTTAATTCCAGGTCCCCTACCTTTTAATCCTGATTGTTCTTTTCGTCAGTAGAAAAGCCTCTCTAATAAATCCCTATACATACTCTCTTGTCTTTAGACTGTTACTCCCTGTAGGAGAGTGGGAAATTGACCCTCTTGGAGCATTATACATAAAAGTACAATATTTATCTTTTGCTGTCGAGTTCCTTTGACTAAACACTGAGTTTGTGACATACATCAATGTTGTGTATAGCTGAAGTTTGTTCATTTACATTGCTATGTACTATTCCATCATACGAATAAGCCAGAATTTATTTATCCATATTAAAGTTACTGGACATTAGGGTTATTTGAATTTAATGATCACTATGAATAGAGCTGTTATGAATGTTTGTGCACATTTATTTTAATGCACATATATATGCATTGTTGTTGGGTATGTAAGTATGAATGAAAATGCCTAAGTCATTGGGCATCTAGACCCCAGCAGTTTTAGTGGCTGTAATACATAGCTAAATCACAACTCAATCCCAGCAATTGGACATTTAAATTGTTTCCAATTATTGGGGTGGAGTGGAAGGGTAAACAGCAATTTTATAATTTACAAAATTTTAGACAACCTTAAAAAATGGTCTAGTCAAATTATGTTAAGTTTGTATGTTATATTAAACAATGTGGTTTTTCTGAGATAAAGAATTTATTCAAGGAGTATAGAAAAATTCAATGATAATTTCCTTTCTTTATTAGCGGCACTTCATTTGTTAACTGACCAACAAAGATCTCTTAATTTTGCCCTGCGTAATAAGTCCTGGATGAAGTTCTGGAAGCAACTCTGGGCATGGAGTTAGGTGAACTACCTTCTCATCTTACCAATGTGATAGACTATTGATACAGCCTTCCACTTTTTTATTTAACTTCTCTGGGATTTGGTTTACTCATAAATAAAATGAGAAATTTAGACTAGATTATCACAAAGTTCATTTCAAATCGAAAGTAAGCTCTAATATGACTTTTAATATAATATTCATACTCCCTCACTAATTTTACCTGTAGGCTATATTGACTTTTGCAGGAATCAGTAAGTGGTAAATATTTTCAACTACATTGAATATAACAAATTACCTAGTGTATTATTAGAGAAGCCCAAAATTATTTCTGATAATTTTCCTGCATGAATAATTATTCTTCATATGGAGAAGAGATTTTTATCTGAGCATTCATCCTCTCATTCCATTATTGTCATTTTATAAATTAGATGTAGAGCATTGCAGTTGCTATTTTAAGGCACTTAATTAGAGGAATGACATACTGAAAACACACCACAAATCTATGATCAGAAAACACTTTATTATGTACTCTAAAGATGCAAGTTTTTAGTGATTTTGTACAAGAAAGAACTCTAAGAATTTCAGAATGCAGAGTGACTGTATGAGTTGGAAAGGGAGCAGAGATAAAATTAAAATGCTACATTAGATTTGAGAACAAGTGCACCCAAGGTATTTGCTGTTGCTTAGGTGCTTTCAGAGAGCAATATCACTTTCATTTTCTTTGCTTTCACATGGGTTTGGCATCAGCCTTCAGATACTGAATACACTTTTTTAAAAAATTTCAGAATATTACTGAGATACAAATGTTTTGGCTACATGAATTGCTTTTGTAGAGTTTGAGTCAAAGTCATAAATGTGCCAGTCATCAGATAGTGTGCATTGTACCCGTTAGGTGTGATTTTATACATCCCCTCCTTCCCCCTCCCACCTACATGATTTCCATTGAGTTTTAATACCATATATACACATGAGTGTTGAAAAAATTAAAAGTAGACCCATCATTTGATCCAGCAATCCCATTACTGGGTATTTACCCAATGAAAAAAAAAAGCCATTTTACCAAAAAGACTCTTGCACTCAAATGTTTACTGCAGCACAATTCACAATCACAAAGATATGGAATCAACCCAAGTGCCCATCAATTCATGAGCCCATTAATAAAATGTGGTTATATGTATACCATAGAGTACTACTCAGTCATAAGAAAAAAATATGAATTAATACCTTTTGTAACAACCTGGATGGAACTGGAGACCATTCTCCTAAGTGAAGTATCAAAAGAATGGAAAAACAAACACCACATATACTCACTATTAAATTGTAACTAACCAATCAGCACTCATGAGCACATATGGAATTAAAACTCAACAGTAATCAAGTGGGGAGGCAGGGAGAAGGGAATGGGTGAAATCACATCTAACATGTACAATGTACACTATCAGGGTGATGGCCACACTTATTCTTTGACTCAAGCTGTACAAAAGAAATCCATATAGCCAAAACATGAATTTGTACCCCCGTTATAATCTGAAATAATAAAAAAAGAAAAAGAGAGAGAAAATTAAACCCAAAATATGTAGAAGAAAGGAAATAAAGATCAAATTACAAGTAAAAAAAATGAAGATAAAAGATAATGTATAGTAATCACTTAGCATTATACTAGTACATAGTAGGTACTCAATAAAATGGTGGCTAACCTGTGTTTTATTCTTTAATGTATATAAAAAACTAATAAAAATGCAATAATACATATTCAAGTACAGTGTGTCTGGTGAATGCTTCAATCCTGGCTTTTCAAATGGTGTTGGGATCATGCTTATTTCTTATTTGCGTGAGTGTGTTCATGGGGAAAAGCTAGGAAGACATTTCCTTGTGAGTCTTTGGGATCTATTAGTGAACAGCCAGGTTTCACTATCTTTACATTTGTATTTGTTATGATAGTATATGCCAACCCAAAATATTGTTTTTTACTACCCTATAAATAATTTAACTCCATATTTTACATGTTTTACAACCTGACATAATAAATATGAGCCCAAATGTTTCAAAATTGTTTTGAAAGGAGTTTTTGAAAAATGAGAGATTGTGATTTAAAAAGCAGAGCCTGTTTCCATGATGGGACAAGAAATTATCAGAGAATATCTATATAAAAAAGATGTCAATTAGTTGTAAACACCACTGAACTCAGACCAACCAAGCCTGAATCAGGATCCACACCTTTCACCTCTCACAAAAATCAACTCATGCTGGGTAACAGATTTAAACCTAAGGAGTGAAACTATTAGAATTCTAGAGGAAAATGTTGGAAATACTCTTCTAGACATTGGCCGAGGCAAAGAATTTATGAAGAAGACTCCAAAGGCAATCACGGCAACAACCAAAATAAATAAATGGGACCCGATCAAATTAAAAAGCTTCTGCACAGCCAAAGAAACTGTCGCAAGAGCAAACAGACAACCTACAGAATGGGAGAAAATTTTTGCATGCTACAAATCCGATAAAGGGCCGATAACTAGTATCTACTTAGAACTCAGGAAAATCAACAAGAAAAAATCAAACAACCCTATCAAAAAGTGGGCAAAGGACATGAACAGAAACTTTTCAAAAGAAGACAGAATAGTGGCCAAAAAACATATGAAAAAATGCTCAACATCTCTAATCATCAGGGAAATGCAAATCAAAACCACTATGAGATATCACTTATCTCCAGTGAGACTGGCCTTTATCAAAAAGTCCCAAAACAATAAATGTTGGCATGGATGCGGAGAGACAGGAACACTCATACACTGCTGGTGGGACTGCAAACTAGTGCAACCTCTGTGGAAAGCAATATGGAGATACCTTAAAGAGATACAAGTAGAGCTACCATTTGATCCAGCAATCCCATTACTGGGTATCTACCCAAAAGAACAAAAGTCGCTCTATGAAAAAGACACCTGCACCTGAATGTTTATAGCAGCACAATTCACAATTGCAAAGATGTGGAAACAACCCAAGTGTCCATCAATACATGAGTGGATTAATAAAATGTGGTATATGTATACCACGGAGTACTATTCAGCTTTAAGAAACAATGGTGATATAGCACCTCTTGTATTCTCCTGGAAATTGCTGGAACACATTCTGCTAAGTGAAGTATCCCAAGAATGGAAAAACAAGCACCGCATGTACTCACCATTGAATTGGTATTAACTGATCAACACATACGTGCACATATAAGAATAACATCTATTGGATGTCGGGCAGGGGGAGGGGGAGGGGGAGGAGGGGGCGGGTATATGCATACACAAAGAGTGCGATGCGCACCATCCAGGGGATGGACACACTTGAAGCTCGGACTTGGGGAGGAGGCGGGGCAAGGGCAACAAACATAACCTAAACATCTGTACCCCCATAATATGCTGAAATTAAAAAAAAAAAAAAAGAAGATGTCTTCCAACCACAAAATTCGTTGTCAATATCATGTATGTATGCACACACACATATGTATATACCTGTGTCATTCTTTATGGAGGTCAGTGTACTGTCATATTAATATATATAATTTAAATTACTCTGATATTAAACTTTAATTTATATTTGACAATTATGCATGAATATGTGTTTTAAGAAATAGCAAGCAGTGCACTGGTAATTGAAATGCTTTAAATATTAACACATTTAATATGTTCAATCTCATAACAATCTATGGGATAAGGAATACTATTATGTCTATTATAAAGATGAAGAGACTGAGGCATGGAGAATAAGGAATAGAGTCACAATTGAAACCAAGCAATCTGGCTTCAGAGTCAATGTGCTTAACTCCTAAAATAAAAAAAAATAATAATAATTCATTATTTTTTAGGCATGAATAAAAGAAGCAGTACAAAATGGGTCAATGCTTTGATTAAATTTAAATGTAGCATGACACATCTCTAAGTATACATCATTTACTAGATTTAAAAAGAACAGAGATGCCAATCACCCCAAAATGACTAGAGTAATCACATGAAAAAGTTCTTTAAAATGTGAAGGAACAAGTGGATGTAAAATATAATTAAGATAAAGTTTCACTGTCTCCACTTCACCTTACAGAGACCAAAAGGTAAGAATCTGTTAATTTGTTTTTTCATTTGCAGAATTCTGTGCGCATAATCATATTCATCGGTGCATATTTTTTCACACCAGATCTGTTCATAGAAGAAACAGGCACAATTTACTGCCCATTAAATTCTGAGGTGTTAAATATATATTTGAAAGTTTAATGATTTTTTAAAAACTTTAAGCTGCTCTGATGTCTACTACATAAATGAGATAATAAAAGTAATGTTATCGTATCAGATTCTACATATTTGCATTAAATAGAAATTCTGTGTTTATTCAAGAATAAAATGGTTCAAAAATCGCTCTATGAAAAAGACACCTGCACCCGAATGTTTATAGCAGCGCAATTCACAATTGCAAAGGTGTGGAAACAGCCCAAGTGTCCATCAATACATGAGTGGATTAGTAAAATGTGGTATATGTATACCATGGAGTACTATTCAGCTTTAAGAAACAATGGTGATATAGCACCTCTTGTATACTCCTGGAT
>RJWJ010035958.1:0-16353 GCA_004363605.1 Indri indri
ACTGATATTTATAGCAATAAATACTGGTAATAACATTAATACTAATTCACCGGTAACATCATTACTAACACAAGCAATCACATCTCCTTGAGTACTAATCTGGCCCATCTACTTTTTTCCTTTTTTGCAGGACAATTACTTCTTACACACACACACACACACACACACACACACACACACACACACACACACACTGCACATATTTAGATTTTAAAAAGCATAGTATAAGACTAAAGTTGCATACTTCATTTTGCCCTTAAAAAAAAGAGAGAAAGAATTAAAAATAGTCTTTATTTCCTTGTACCACTGATGAACTTGAGGAAAAGACAGACAAGAATCTCAGATGATTTAGAATCATACACACATACCCCTTATTTTGTTCTGGGAAGGTAGCCAAAACCATTCAGTTTTTGTGCTAATATGGCCCAAGAAGAAAGGGAAGGGATCTTAACGAAAGATTTGTTTTGTATTCAAAAGAATGAAACGAGATCCACCTTTTACAAATGACCTTGCATGCCACAAAAGTCTCTTCTTATCCTTCAAATGCAGATTCAAATACTCAATCAAATACTTGTCCACCTGCCATTTGGAAACCTCTTCACCACCACTGGATCTTGTGAATGCCTCAGGTGTTTCCAAAGACAAGGGCTGCCTCCTGCGCTCATCCCAGCATGCTAGCAGAAGACTTCCCTCCACCTCCGCATTCCCTGATCCTGCCTGAGATCAAAGGGCACTGGGATGCTCATGCTTCCCAATATGCACTCTGAAAACATCTCCCCACAGGACTTGATCCCACCACCAGCCCTCTATGAAAAGACACAACCCAAGTTGGCACAGTTGTATACACATGTATTCACAGCCATGCTGCAAAAGCACCAGCTCAAGTTTCTAGCTCACATTTTTTCACTATAGACAAAGTACCTGGAAATGGCTCACACATCACATTATTGTGAAAGCTGTCATGGAAGAGGCTAACACATTCTTCCTCAATGTCAATTTATGAAAGGCAGCAGAAAATTATTTGCGAGGTGTAGGGTGTGCGTGGATGTGTATGAACATATGTCTGGAGGTTATTTCTCATTAAATAACACATAGAAACAGAGAAGGCATCCTTTTCCATAAAGGAATAGTCTAAAGCAAGGAAAAAAATTTACTACTGTAGTCCATGTGGAGACAGTTTCTCTGTTCAATTACATTTTACCTGATGTTTGCCATGCTACCCCTGAGATGTTTCACCTGCGCTTAGCATTTCAAGGTGTTGTCCCACAACATCATCTCACCTTCTCCTCCCCACAGGCTTGCGAGGCCAGCCCCCTTCACATGTTAAGGATGAGGTATCTCAGAAAGGGGCGCTATGGCAGATACTGCTCAGTGCTTACAAAGATTCATTTCTTCTTCTTTTGGGCACACGGCGAGACTACATTTCCCAGCCTTCCTTGGAGTTAGCTGTAGCCATGTGACTGTGTTCCAGCCAATGGAAGGCAAGTTGAAGCTATATGTACCGCTTCTAGTCCTAGCCCATGACAACTGCCCACGCATGATCATCTTTTCTCTTCTAGCTAATGGGATGGGGCCCCATCCTCCCAGGCAAGCTTGGAAGGCACATATGAAACATAGGTCCCTAAAATGGCTGTGTGAAGCAGAAACACATACACACACACATGCATGCACACATACCTTCTAATCTGGAACCTCCCTGGAATATTCTGTGAGTGAGAAATAAATGTCCAAGTGTTGGGCCATTCATTACTCGTTTGAGTCTTTTTGTTACCATGGTCTATCCTGGCCAAACTGCACAAAAATTATCCCACGAAATGGGATGCTGCAGTATTCAGAAGACTAAAGTTGTGTGGCACCGGCTTCATCAGGCAGCAGTGCTGGGGTAACCCATGCAGCAGGAGGAGAGATGGAGACCACCCATGTGATGTGATGGCAAAACATTCATTAAAATGAAACTTTCAATAACTTCGGAAGGCAGACCACACACATGCTGAGGCAGTGGCTCTAAGAAGATAATCGAACATTCCAGAGTGATAGTGTGTATTGGCTATTACTGGGTTCAGCAAGGTATTACGCTATTATAAGAAAGAGATGAGTTCAAGCAAGTTTGTCCGGTTTACAAGCAAAGAGCAAAAGACCAGAAAGAATTCAGATACTAAGGTTCTGAGGGTGTTGGAAAGACCCTAAATAGTGAGAGATAAGATCAAAGATGGTTTTGGACAGCAAAATCTCATTAGGGCTTTTCAGTAAAACAAAGAGGCTCAGACCCATGGCAAAGGTCAGATTAGGCCTATTGCCTTCCCAAACTTGTTGATTCGGTTTGTCTCAATATAGGAACATCACATGGAGAAAAAGAAAGGGAGGTGTTAGGAGGCATGAAAATAAAGCAGGTTTGAGGGATACGTCTGGGAAAGAATACAGGGTGTTGTTTCCGGCACATGGAACCAACCGGAAGCAAATCGAAGAGAAGCGTACCACATTTTTAAAGCAATTGTCAGAGAAACAATGAACCTGGCCTTAAAAGCCTGTGATTATAAAGCTAAACTGAGGCTTCAAACTTGCAAAGTGGGCTGAGTTCTGTGAAAGTCATACTTACCCCCAAGGACGGCATCCTCCCCAGTGCCCACTACAGATGGAGCCTCAGAGAGAAAGGGTCAAGGAAGCAGCTCCCACCACCTCCAGGGCAGAGTCTTCACGAGGCCTGCCTGGGAGGATCCCATTACCACTAAGTGCCGGGGACCACTGAATGTTTTCTCTTCTTTCCTCTATCAAATGGGAACTTTCATTGTAGTTTTGTAGTTTCTGTTGCACCACTATATAAGGTTTCATTCTTTTCTTATGAGTACTCGTTCTTTTCTCTAATACTCATGTGAGAGAAGCAAAGTGAGTATCTGTCTTAAACCACACACCATAATACCGTAAACTGGATGCTTATAAACAACAGTAATTTATTTCTTAGGGTTTTGGAGGCTGGAAAGTCCAAGATCGAGGCATCGACAGATTCAGTGTCTGGTGAGGGCTCACTCTCTGGCTTACAGGCAACACCTTCTCACGGTGTCCTCACATGGTGAAGGGGGCAAGTTGGCTCTGTGGGTTCCCTTTTATAAGGGCACTAATCTCATTCATGAGGGCTCCACCCTCATGACCTAATCACCTACCAAAAGCTTCACCTCTTGCTACTATCACATTGGGAATTAGGTGTCAACATATGAATTTGGGAGGGGAAGGGGGACATTCACATTCAGTCTATAGCAGCATTTTTATTCCTAGTTTATCAGTGAAGAAACTAGACCCAGAGAGCTTATGGCCTTTCTTGCAGTTTTGGTCATACCTCATCCAAACATCTTGTCACTTCAATTATAGGGGGCTCAAAAATGGTCATTTTCAACTGGTACCATTGGCATTCTACACCAAAAGATTCTCTGAATTCACGCAGTGATCCAGTGAAACCCTCAACAATGACGCCAAAACATCCAGGTGGCTGGCTGGCTGAATTTTGGACAAAATTTACTGCATTGATTTGCCGCCAGAAGTCTCAGAATTGTAGTCCAAGATGCAGGTTATATCTGACATCCCCAAGCCAATGGCCAATTTGCTCAATTCATTTCCCAAATCAATCAATTTGGCGGGAGTAAACCTTACTCAAATTAAATTTTACCTCTAACTCCTGCTTGTGCCTGAGGAAATTATTGCTCTCTTCCTTTCTTATCCTCCCCTTGTGGCCTGGGCAGCTCTGGTTTGAGGGAGATAGTGAAGTTGGGGGGTGTATGCCTTGTGCTTTTCCACTGGCCCTTTTGCATGTAAAAAGAGATGCCATTTCTATCTTTGCCTCTATATGGCAGCTTTATAAAGAGATTCAAGTAAATAATCTTGGGAGACCGATTTCATTCTCATAATTACCTTTCAGACAAGAAACAGACTTTTTTAGCTGAGTAACTCGTCCAAACAATAATTAAAGTTGACATCAATTACTTAATTAGAAATAAGGCCTAATATGAAAGGGCAAAAATACTTCAGAGAATTTCATGGAAGGCTGAATTCACTGGGCTTGGAGTATGAAGGGGCAGTGACGTGTCAGATTGAAGAGTGTGAGAGACATATAACTGTGCTACAGGACACACAACTGGGCTATAGGACATGCATGTATTCATAGAGTCTGGGCTACATATGATAGATAGCAAGCAGTAAGTCCGATGAAGGTGCATTTCCCTAAATAATCTTTGGGAGAGCCAGTTAGACAATGTTCCATTGTAACATTGAAGGGACATATATTTTTTTGCCTTATTTCCAAGTTTTGGATAATTTTTCATAACAGCTTTTAATAGAATCCTTATCTCCTATTTATAAAATAATATAATTATTATGAGGTGAAATCTGTAGTTATGATACTTATTATACTAAGTGACAATTAATTAGTCTCTAAGCTCAGACTCTAAAGGACTAGGCTTTTGTTTAATCTGCAAAGCCAGATCCCAGTAGGTCCAGGCTTTCTGGGAATTTGTGCATGCCGCAGGCATCTGGTGTCAGTCTCCCTGGGGGTAGGGACATAAGGCCTCTGTTTGGCAGAGCTAAGAGGAGCCCTCTCTCATCAAGGCCTCTGAACCCTGAGCTGCCTGGAGCTGCCTGGATCAGGGCCCAAATCCCTGCCCTGCGAGAGGTCCTCTGACTTCTAGCTCGGAAGATGAGCAAGATCCCCATGCTCTTCCTCTGCCCAGAATCCCAGCCTCGAGCCAGCTCTGGGGGAGTGTGGCTGTCCTTCACAGGGCTGTCCTTGCAGGATGCGGCTCTCTCAACCCCAAACCTCCCAGCTCTCTCCAATGCCACAGAAGGCCTGTGATGATGACACACAACCCTCTAAGTCTCAAAGCCTCTTCTCTCACTTCCTTTCCCATCATATGCCTCTCTTCCCTTTTTCTCACTCCTATGTCTCTTATCTTCTTTCTTTTCCTCTCTACCTCCTCTTTGCCCACAAACCTTTTACATTTGATCATATTCCTCTCTTAGTTAGGATAAAGCACACAAACTCCTCCCCACAGTTTCCGTACCTGCTGTTCCCTCTGCCTGAGACACCATTCCCAATTTTCCCTGGGCTTATTCCTACTGTCCGTTAGGTTTCTGCTTAAACCTCATTTTCTCAGAAATAACATCTGCTCCACCACCCCACAAATCTAAATGAAGTCCCCCTCTTATTCTTTTCATGATGCCCTCTTCCCTATAGCTATAGAAATTGTCTCGATGTTGACTTAAATATGTATTTGTATGTGTTTAGTACCTGCAGCGTCCACTTGGGTGGAGACCTTGTGGGCAGGACCATGCCCGTGTTTCCAACCCCACCCTGCACCCTGCACCGCCCCTCTGCCCAGCTCATGGTAGAGGCTCAGTTGATAGTGAATGAGGTGGCTCACCCTCTCTTTCTTTACTGTCACCTCCTCTAAGCTTAAATCTTTCTTCTAGAATATGATGGAATCCCTGGCAGTAAGAGACATCTAACTTGAAGAGAGAAGGCAGCTGGGAGAGAGATTTTGAACACTCTTAAATACCCACAGTCCCATTTCCCAGTTGGCATTACTAGTTCCTAGCAAGTATCGTTGAATGAATGAATGATTATTATTCTACCTAATTTCAAAGCACAATTGCAAGCAGTTATCTGCAAGCATGGAATGCGAGGAACAAAACCATTTGACACAAGAGATGAAGAGGATCCATCAACAGCAAAGATTGCTCTGGACAGCACAAGACCCAGGGTGTGGGGTGGAACGTATAGTCTGTCATACAAGCACCAGTAGTGACCGGGGTAGTGTGCACAGGAGCTGCAGCAAGGCCAAAAAGGGCAGGTGATTTTTAGGAAAAACATGGCCAGGAGGCAGTTCCAGCTCCTTCACCACCTCCTAGTGACATTGGGCAGTTCCCCTCACTTCCCATATCACCGCCTTTCCAATTGGATTCCTCAAAGGACCATTCTGAAAAGCAAGCAAGTCTATGTTTAGGGTCTGAGTAAGGCCATCATCCTTCAGTAGAAGAAGGTGAGAAGGAGTACAGGTTGACCTTCAGACCTGTGGATCCACAGGAAGAAACATGAGATGACCACAGGTGAGCCATAAATCACACCACATTGGAAGTGGAAGAGGTAAAAGTTCAGTCACACCAAGAGATTCTTGTTACAACTTGACACAAGACAGCGCCTTTGAGTTTTTAACCAAGTTGACTGCTCGTTTGGAGTCCACATCAAGCCATCCCCAAATGCCTATAAATAATACCCAGAGCTCAATTACTGTCATTTCCCTTCTTGGTGCCTGTGGTTTGCCAAGTTTCTTCTCTGCCAACGAGCCTTGTGAATTGGCCACCCCTTGCCAATACTTCGGCTATGATGTTCGATTTGATCATCTTTTGCCTCAGAAGAGGCGTGTAGGAGCCAAGTTCCCAGCCTGGCTCTGAGGGAGCTGGTAACTAACGTGTCTGGATTGGTTAGAATCAGCTCAAATTAAGAGTGTGTGTGTGCTTGCCTTTGGGTTAGATTATGTTTGTTTTTTTAGAAAAGAATCTGGGAAAGTGACCAAGAATTCTATTTAAGAAAAAAACAAAACTTTTCCTAAAGGGGCACCTCAAACCTAGTTCTCACAGCACAGAAAAACCACATTTGTTCTCCACCGATCTCGTCCTCCGCTGAGCGAGGTATAAAAATGCCACCTTCTCATCCATTTTCATGTATGTGGGGTTTCCACAGGGAGGAATTAGACCCGCCGTCTTTCTTTGCTTCTGGGTGTAATGAAAACAATCTTTGCTTTTCTCTTGGGCCCTTGAATCACCACCTTCCCTGATGCACTGCAGATGTGTTGGTTTTGCAAATAGAAAAAGGGATGCCAGAGCATTGACCCAGGAAAATGTAAACACATGCTGAGGCTCTGGAGGAAGGAGGGGCTGGTGGGACCCTCTGATTGAAAGCTCTCAGAGACACGGGATGTGTGACCATGGAACGGCCAGGGCCACTGCCACCGATGCCAAACTCCAAGCCCAGAAAGCAATGTGGAGGCAGAGCAAAGGTCAGAGCAGGGTCAGAAACCCGGCCATTAAGGCCTGAACAGGAAAAGGATGGCAAATGCCACACAAGGCCAAGGTGGGCTTGGGTTTAGCTCGGGAGGAAGAGAAAAGAGCTGGAGGTGAGGGCTCCAAGTGGGAAGGACCTCAGGGCAGGCCAGATGGGGGAGAGGAGCCTGGTGCCTGAGCAATGCCACAGCTGCTCTGCCAATGTTTGGCACATAGTGGGGGTCCAAGGCAAGCCTTTATTCAAGCTCAATCTCTGTCAGGTGACTGCTTTTAGGCTGCCCTGCTGTGCCCCAGAGAGAGGAGGGGGCTGCCCTGAGGCTGAGGCTCTTGAGGAGGCCCTGGGGGGGCCCCCCTCTGAGAGTCAATGTCACCCTGGAGTATGCCAGAGGCATCCAACTGAAACCTTTGACGGCTCCCCACCCCTCCTTCAGAGCTGTGGCCAGGGGGACCCAAACCTGAGAGCAGCTTCCCTGAGGCCAAGTGGCACAGGAACTTCCACATCCTTCCTCCCCAATGCCTATTTTTCTCAGAGTTGGCAGGATTAGGGCAAATAAGAGATCCTGTGTTCATGGATTGGAAGGATTAATGTTAAAATGTCCATACCACCCAAAGCAATATACAGATTCAATGCAATCTCTATCAAAATTCCAATGGCATTTTTCACAGAAATAGAAAACACAGTCCTAAAATTCACAGGGAACCACAAAAGACCTCAAATAGCCAGAGCAATCTTGAGAAAGAAAAACAAAGCTGGAGGCATCACAATTCTTGATTTCAAAATATGTTACAAAGCTATAGTAATCAAAACAGCATGGAACTGGCATAAAAACAGACACAGAGCAATGGAACAGAATTGAGACCCCAGAAGTAAATTCACACATATATGGTCAACTAATATTTGACAAAGACAGCAAGAATACACAAAGGGGAAATGATAATCTGTTCAATAAATGTTGGGAAAACTGGATATTCATATGCCAAAAAAAAAAAAAAAAAAAATGAAATGGGACCCGTATCTTACACCACTCACAAAAATTAACTCCAAATGGATTAAAGACTCAAATATAAGACCCGAAACTTTAAAACTCTTAGGAGGAAACATAGGAAAAAAGCCTCTTGACATTGACCTTCACAATAATTTTTTGGATATGACCCCAAAAGGACAGGCAACAAAAGAAATAATAAAAGTGGGACTACATCAAACTAAAATTCTTCTGTATAGCAAAGGAAACAATCAACTAAATGAAAATTCAATCTACGGAATGGGAGAAAATATTTGCAACCCGTATATCTGATGGGGTCCAAAACATATAAGGAACTCATACAACTCAATAGCAAAAATAATTAATAATAATACTCTGATTAAAAAGTAGGCAAAGGACCTGAATAAATATTTCTCCAAAGACATACAAATGGCCAACAAGTACATGAAAAAAACGCTCAACATCACTAATCATCAGGGAAATGCAAATTAAAACCACCATGAGATATCAGCTCACACTTGTTAGGATGGCTATTACCAAAAAGACAAGAGTTAGGTGTTGTCAAAGGTGTGAAGAAAAGGGAACCCTTCCACACTGTCTGGAAAACAGTATAGACATTCCTTCAAAAATTAAAAATAGGACTACCATATGATACGGCAAACCCAGTTCTGGGTATATATCCAAAAGAATTGAAATGAGTATCTTAAAGAGATAACTGCACTCCTATGTTCCTTGCAGCATTATTTACAATAGCCAAGACGTGGAGAAAACCCAAGTGCCCGTTGGTGGATTAATGGATAAAGAATATGTAATTGAATATATAGTGGAATATTATTCTGCAATAAAAAAGACAGAAATTCCACCATTTGCAACAACAAGGATAAACCTTGAGAGCATTATGCTAAATGAAATAAGTTAGACAAAGAAAGACAAATACCGTATGAGCTCACTTTTACGTGGAATCTAAAAAAGTCAAAATTATAGAAATAGAGAGTAGAATTAGAATGATGGTTGCCAGGGGCTGGGTAAGGGGACCTGGGAGATGTTGATCAGATGATACAAACTTTCGGTTATAAGATGCATACATTCTGGGGATCTTATGTATAGCATGGTGACTATAGTTAATAATACTCTACTGTATACTTGACAGTCGTTAAGAGAGTAGACATTAAATGTTGTCAGCACACACGCAAAGATCATATGTGAGGTGATGGATAGGTTAGTTAGCTGGTTTGTGGTAATCACTTCATAATGTATATACATCAAACAACATGTACATAATAAATATATTTAATTTTTATTTGTCAATTATACTTCAATAAAGCTGGGTGAGAGAATGGTTATAAACCCAAGTTAAACAAGAGTAAACTGACTTGTCAGTTTTTTTTTATTTAAAGCTATATATGTTGATATTGCTCTAGGTGAATTTTATAGAAGGAATATTGATATTTCAGCATCAAGACTTTTAATAAAAAGTCTTTAAATATTTTCAAAGATTAAAATTAATTACCTGGGCTGACTTCTCCTACACCTCAAACTAGAAAGGACCATCTCAACCATTCGTCTTCTGGGTTTTAGAAACACAAAGCATTACAGTCTACAAGCATGGCATTGGAGAAACTGCTCCGTGTGACACCAGGTCTATAAAACTGTGTGCATGTGAGTGGTGTGTGTCTGTGTGCGCGTGTGCGTGTACATATGCACATGTGTGTAACAGGAAATTTAGTAGTTATCTCTGTCTCTAGGGTTTGAAGTGGTTTTTGTTTTCTATTTTACAGTTTTTCTTCACTGTCTTAATTTCTTTGCAGTAAGTGTTACTTTCATAATCATAAAAAATAAAGCTATTTCCATTTTGGAAAAAATAGGTGGTAGCTTCTTGACCAATAAAATTATTCTTTTATTTTCATCTCTGTGTTTATGGATAGCCAAAATTTAAACATAACTGGGCAGAATGACAACAAAAACGCCCACAATACCCAGCTATAATCAGCTTTGTAAACCCCTCCCTATTCCATGGTTTTTTCTTGGTTTCTCTGGCCTGGGTCAGGTGCTCTGTTTCCCCTCTGCCCCCGTCCATCCCTATAACTCTCTCAACCCCATCTGATAAGCTATCATAGGCATTTTATAATTTTTAATAACATGCATCTCCTCGGTTTGGGATGTCACAAAGGAAGAAAACTACCCCGAAGCCATTGAGCCTAGGTCCTAGACAAAAGAATGGTGAGACTATTATTTAGCTCATTCCAATTTCATGCCCACCAGATGTGACAATGACTCTCGAAGGTCTCCCGTCTTTTTTATTCTGTTTTAAATGAACAGATCCTGCTTATGATCTTACCAGGAAAAAAAAGATTATCTCTCTGTGCAAAGTTTTAAATCACCTTATTCTTATTTCTAAGAGGGAGGAAAAAAACTTCTTTGCCTTTTTTTTTTCCGGGTATAGCTAGCTGGTTCTTTTGCTATTTTACATCCTATTTTTTCCTCTGGTTTGTGTCCACCTAGCTAAGTGCCTCTCGAACCCTGATGTGCACAAGAATTATCTGAGGATTTGCTTAAAGTGCAGATTCTGATTCAGTAGGTCTGGGGTGGAATCTGAGAAGCTGCATTTGTAAGGAATGCCCAGGTGAGGATAAAGCAGCTGGTCCACAGGCTGCAGCTTACACAAAGGCACATGGAAGATACAAGTAGATACTGTATTACACTCAGATGGCCTGTATTTTTCATATCCTGTTAGCTCTTGCAGCTCTGTATTTAGCCAGCTCTAAATGGAGCATTTAACTAATGCATACTGTTATTTTAATAGTATTAGGTGTATAAAAATGCAAAACTTAAGTGGCAGAGTTACTAACATCTCATCACTCCCAGTTACCCAATCTCTGGGCTTTCTTGGAATATTTATCCCTCTGTCTGTCCCTCCCAGTGTCTACTTTGGGGCCACGCGCCTGCTGTAATACATTTAAGTGGTCCAGTCTGGTTGTTTACAGAGTTTTCTCTGGAGCCTGCTGTCACTGGGTCAAATTCAGATGTTACCACTTATGGGCTGCACGTACTGCGGTACCCTGAACGCATTGCTAAGTTCTCTGATTCTCGTGGGCCAAAGGCGGAAAATAAAACCCACCCTACCCAGTGGTTGTGATATTTAACTGAGATCCTGGCATATAGCAGGTTGATTCATAAATGACAGTTATTAATGCTCATAGCTCTTGTGGTCCTGCCTTTTTTCTAAAGTCTTAAGCAACCACATGGGCATAGTTTCTCACCATATAGCCTCTCCTAGGATAACTTCAGGCCCTGAAACCTCTTCTATTAATAACTGTCTCATTGTATTATCTGCGCCCATCTTGACCTTCATGTCAACATGTGTCTGGGGGACGGCTGTGGATCCGAGCTGGAGAAAGTGAGCACAACACTCACAGCCAGACTACTCTGAGTCTGGGTTCATTTCTATCCAATTAGAAATCACAACTGCTTAGATACGTAAAAAATAAACAAAAACCTATAGCTATTCCTAAGAATTGCACATTGATGGGGATATCTAATAACTTGGGACACTGCAGCGCTAGATTCCTTATTTGCTTACAAAGATAATTATTTATGCATTGCAATTTAGTTGTTGCCATTTTAACTGGATGATCTGCATACCTTGAGGCAAGGGATTTCAGATAGCTTTCACCTGGCATGCCAACTCTGCTCAACGCATTGGTAATGATTGTCTGGAGTATGGTGTTAAGAAAGATTCTGAAGCTGCTTCTGTTTGGACAGGAGGGAGTACCTGATCATTTAGCAATGGTCGCCATGGGAAGGCTAGCCCTGTTTTAAACCACAGTGGGGGTTTTTTTTTTTTTTGGTGGGGGGAGGCAGTTATATCCTTCTTTCTTTACCTTCCAAATTTAATCTTAAACTTATATTATTAATACAAAATAGTAGTATTAATAGAAATTTCTACTTGCTGGGTCAATTTTGTAAACTTCACGTCTGTGATTTAAAGTTAAATTCTAAAATTCAGTGGAAAAAATCCCAGGAGAACAAGCAGTAATTTTCATACTGACATTCAGAATCAATCATTATATACTTGTTGAGCACTGATTTTGCCCCCAGTGGGATTCCCCAGCATCCCGCATTTTTTTCCAGGCACTTGGAAGGTGTGCAATAACTATCTGTCGAATGTAACCATGAGGAAGAATTCCGTTCATCAAAAGTCATTATTCTGCTTCACCCACAACTGGGTGTGCTACAGTAAAATTCTAACGGTAACCACCTGGAGTTATTTAGCATCGGACCCCACATGGGAAAGGCTTAGTCCTTGGCAGGACTGCCCTCGTTTCAGATGCCAGCTGCACTTCAGGGGCCACAGGGCCACCTGCACTTCTGGCTGACTATAAATGTGGGTGTTCCTACAACCCCCTGATGTCTGATAATTCACTAGAATGACTCAGGAAAGTGCTATACTTGTGATTAAAGTTTTATTATAAAGGATACAGATGAGGGACATGAATGAAGAGACACACAGTGCAAGATTAAAAGGGATACAGAGCTTCTCCCTGTGGAATCAGGGTGCATCACTCTCCTGGCGTCGTACCAGTGAGCTCACCAACTAGGAATCTCCACTGAGCTTCAGTGTCCAGGGTTTTTACTGGGGTTTCATTATGTAGGCATGATTGATTAAGTAATTGGCCACACTGAGACGGTACAGGGACAGGACTTGGGCCTCACTTCTGACCAAGGGAGGCAACATGGGGCAGCATGACTCAGCCTAATTAATTGTAGAAAGAGGAAAAAAACAAATGACCTCCTACCTGCTAGAATTCAACCCATACTCATATAAGGAGGGGGTCAACTTGTCTGTCTCTTGAATAACGTCTTCCAGGACCACTGAAGCAGGATGCTGACACCAGCTGATAAAGAATCTGGCAGCAAAGAAACTAGACCTATCTGGATCTAAGCTAGACCACCTGAAGCCAGAAAAGACCCCTATACTAACCTTACCCTGACTTTTCCCTCATTATAATCTCATTTTAATGCTAAAAATTATGCCAGGGGTGAAGATTTAATATGCCAATGATACATACGATGCATGAAGAAGTGTGATCCCGAAGTGCATAGCCACCAATAGAACCCTGCCTCTACATGTGATGACTTCAGAACTGACAACTACCTCCCTCTTTACGACTCCATAAAAGTTCCCCAGCCCTTTGCTCAGAAAGCCAGTCTGATTGCCCCCCGAACCAGCACTGTCTCCCTTTTTGTTCGAACAAAAAGTCCCAGTAAAAGCCTTACCTGTATAAATCTTTCTGCTCTTGCCTCAATTGCTATTGACTCAGGGACCAAGAACGAAAAGTCTGGTATTATAACAGGGGAATGGCTTGAAAAAGGGTAAAAATGTTTCCTATCTCTCTAAAACCTTCCCCACTCATTTGGGAATTAAAACCTGCATCCCTGCCCCAGGCCAGTGGTTGGGAGGGTAGGGGAGTGTTCTTTGTTTTTTGTACCACAGGAGATAGCTCAAGGGAATTGTCTCCTGACCGGCTGAGGTAGGAGATTGTTTTAACCAACCATCAACTATACTTGAACAGCAATAGCCTGAAGCTGAAAACTTCCCCTTTGAAAGCTCTGTATTCCTACTCAGAGGTAGGTACTTTAAAGATGTTGGTACTTGAAGATGGGAGTCTGCCAACCTCCTCATCTGCAGGCAAATTAATAAACTTCTCTTTCCTTTTCCTCAAGCGCTTGTCCTCCTTCTTCTCACATGGCCTCGGGGACAAGTGCTAAACTTTCGGTAACAGTATCAACATCACTGAACTCAATCTCCAGCCTCCCTCCCCTCTTTAGAGCTCCCACTGGCCCAAAGTTCCAACCTGTCTCTTTCTTGTTTGCTTTCTTGCTTTCTTTCTCTTGTTGGAGCTCAGAAACCAATATCCCAAAATATGGCATTTTGATGTGCTGGACTGACTGAAGAAGGCTCAGTGTCTCTCTGACCTCCCCCACCCCTGGCTCTCCCTAAAAGTTGAAGTTTTTTTTGTCTGCCTAAGATCCAGATCCACCCAGGAAAACAATTGTTCTTTTCTTCCCCTCCTTGTAAGACCAGGAATGTCACCACACCTAAACAGACCCTTTAAATAGATCCATCTCTAAGACTCATTCAAACTCCAAAGAGAACTATTTTCCAGTTGATCTTTATTCCCTATCCGTTCATCCTTCCCAGTAATCCTTTGTTGCTCCTCAACAGAATTCTTCCTTCTCTACCTGCTCACCCACCCCATAACCCATTTTACCAGAAAGGTATATAAGCCTGTAAACCCCATTGGGGAACTGAGTTTTCATTCTGAAGCCTAGGCCTCCCGTGTACACATGTTAAAATAAATTTGTATGTTTTTCTCCAATTCATCAATCTGCCTCATGTTGGTGATTTTTCAGCAAACCTTGGTGGGGGAGGGGGTAGAGCTTTGCACCTTATTTTCTCTTTCTCTGTCTCTCTGACTTCCAGGCCCCCTCCTGTCACTATCTAGGGACCCACCCGGAGTAATCTCATTAGCATAACAAAGACACACCTCTTACTCAGGAAATTCCAAGGATTTTGAAGCTCTGTGGCAGGAACCAGAACAGATATACCATTTTTTATTCCATAATCATAAAAAATTACGGTGAAACCATGCTACTTTGTTTCATTACAATTGGGAGAAACTGGAACACTTCACTGATGATCAGGGCAGGGAGAGGAAGGCCATCTCTCTCACTGATGGTGAGAGGTTAAGTTGGTCAAAACTTCTAATATGGAAACAACTTGGAAATGCATGCTGAGTCTTAAAACATCTATACCCTTCCCCAGTAACCTCGTAATTTGGAATCTATGGTACGGAAGCATTCGGAAATACACAGAGATATTTATCTGCAAGGATGTTTGTCACACTGTTATTTACTATATCAAAAAATAGAAAATATAAAAGTCAAATGACAAGGGATAGGATGACTAAACTATGGCAAATTCACATAACGAAATAATGTGCATCTATTAAAAGTATTCCACAGGATGACTAATGACAGAGGAACAAATTTAAGCATGCTATTAATATAAAGTAAAAAGAACAAGATTTCAGGATCTATATATTGTATACTATTATATAATATCAATAGGGTCTAATTGTGGGAGATAAAATTGTAAGCCATTATTATTTTTTAATATTTTTATGTGATTTCCATAAGGATTTTATAATTTTTATAATCAGAAAAATGACATTGCAACTGTCTTTAAACCACTCAGGACCTAATTGAATACAAGTGTGAATTATAATCACAAATTATTCTTTCTCATTCATTAAAGTACATCTGGCAAGACCTTTACTTGGCACCAGTTTTCTTTTGACATTAATTTAAGAGAGCAGTTTATGGCTGAGAACAATAAAGTTTCCAATATTTCCAAATTTCACATAAGCTTTCACAAGCTGTCCCTCTTCATAATTTGTCCAGAATTATGGAATGGTTGCCTGCTATCATCTCTGGCAAGCTCATAGGGACACGTGACAGCCAGTGTTCAGCAGAACGTGTCTCCGGCACCTGGGTCCCCTCCATCCTGCTTAGCTCTGGCGGGCTGTTAAAGGGTGGTTTGATGATAAGCTCCTATCTTCTGTCACCTGCCTATGGTCCCTGGGGGGCCCTAAAGCTGTAACTAGGAATCCCTTGCGGTGAGTCCCTATCTACCTGCTTTAAAAGGCACGCTCCTATTAGTGGTACATTCCAGTCTTGTAGCTCCTTTTCAGAGGATGAGCACTTCCAGACCAGACTCAGGTTTTTAAGAACAACTATGTTCTCCCGACCTCAGCTTCTCTGTAAAGAGGCGAGCCACGTCTGCCCCACATGAGTGAGAACTCCCCGCAAAAGAACTGATTTTCTATTAAAGTAGCAACTTCACTAGTTTGCAGTCCCACCAGCAGTGTACGAGTGTTCCTATCTCTCCGCATCCACGCCAACATTTATTGTTTTGGGACTTTTTGATAAAGGCCAGTCTCACTGGAGAGAAGTGATATCTCATTGCAGTTTTGATTTGCATTTCCCTGATGATTAGAGATGTTGAGCATTTTTTCATATGTTTTTTGGCCATTATTCTGTCTTCTTTTGAAAAGTTTCTGTTCATGTCCTTTGCCCACTATTGGATGTCGGGTAGGGAGGGAGGGGGAAGGGGGAGGGGAGAAGGGGAGGAGGGGACGGATATATGCATACACAAAGGGTGCAATGCACACCCTCCGAGAGATGGACACGCTTGGGACTGGGACTTGGGGGAAGGGGGGGCAAGGGCAACATACGTAACCTAAACATCTGTACCCCTATAAAC
>RJWJ010035959.1:0-16350 GCA_004363605.1 Indri indri
TTTTTTTTTTTTTTGAGTTTCTGTTTTATGACACATGAGGCAAACAGAATTTGGCATTACGATATGATCTAATCTATCTCATCACTTTCCAAAAAGATTTAAGGTATCTTTTTTTGTTTTTAACACAAGAAAGTATAAACTTTTCCATATCTACTTCTGTGTTCCACTTTCAATTGTGTCTTAAATGAAATGCTGGAGGACACTAACCCTCAGGATGAACATTAGAATCAGGTAAACTGTGAAAGAGGCAAAGGTCTGAAAGTAGATATCCTTGGTGAAGCCAACAATGTGGATAAAACTATTTTATGGATAATAATCTATATATTCCATGTAAGATTGGTTACTGTTCTAGAGATACTCAGGAGACAATATATTAACTGAAAAGTATACTCCAAGAAATAGATTAAAACCTCAAAGTTTTTATGAAAGTATAGGTTGAGTATCCCTAATCTGAAAATCTGAAATCTGAAATGCTTCAAAATCCAAAACTTTTTAAGCTCCAACATGACATTCAAAGAAAACACTCACTGGAGCATTTTGGATTTCAGATTTTCAGATTAGGGATGCTCAACCAGTAAGTACAATGCAAATATTCCAAAAACTGAAAGAATCTGAAATCCAAAACACTTCTAGTCCCAAACATTTTGGAGAAGGGATACTCAACCTGTATTATAATGAGATGGAAATCAAAGGAATTAGGATTTAGAAAAAGTAGATTAGGAAAGGGAGAATCTGTCAGTAAATACCTTGTTTTATACAAATGAAAAAGATACTGTATCTGAGGAGTGAGTGGAACTAGAATTCCTAGAAAGGCATGTGGTGTATGGACCTTAAAAATGGTAAACTGTGAGTATAGGTTTTATGAATTTCATGAACTTCCTCATAGCTTATTCCCATCTGGGTGAAGTGACCTGAGATTCCAGGCCCCAAATACCTGAATCAGAAAATGACCTTGATTTCTGTGAGTTCAGCAGGGTACACAAAAACTCAAAAGGGTCTTCTTGAATAGTTCCTCCTAATGCTTCAAAACAATAACAGACTATCCAGTCTTCAAAACTATCTTCAAAAACAATCAGCAGACTGTATAGTCAAAATTAAGTGATTTAGAAAATAAACTTTCTCCATGTCTATACTACTCACTGAATTTGTCCACTGAGATTTCTTCTCAATTGGTAGATCTCTATTTAATGGATTTCTCCAAATTTTATTTTTGTTAACAAACAATTCAAGGCTTGTTTCAATCCTTATCATTTCACTAAAATGACTATCTCAAATTTGAGTTTTCAATTTAAAGTGAAGATATAAATGCCACAAATAAGAAATACTGTATAGGCCGGGTATGGTAGCTCACACCTGTAATCCTAGCACTCTGGGAGGCCAAGGTGGGAGGATTGCTTGAGCTCAGGAGTTCGAGACCAACCTGAGCAAGAGTGAGACCCTGTCTCTACCAAAAAGAAAAAAATCAGTCAGGCATCATGGCGTGCACCTGTAGTCCCAGCTACTCAGGAGGCTGAGGCAGGAGGATTGCTCGAGTCCAGGAGTTCAACGTTGCAGTGAGCTACAATGACGCCACTGCACTCTACTCAGGGCAACAGAGTAAGACTCTGTCTCAACAATAATAACAACAGCAAAAAATGAAATACTATATAAATGTTATTAAGCTTAATCAAAGTAACATGCCATGATCCATCTGTAAGTCCATTTCACAGTGTCAGAGTACATAAGCAGTTACATAGGAATCAGATTGCTTAAGTCAATTTCCATTAAAAGAAGAAAGTATACGTGTTAGACTACCAAGTTATGACAATAAATCCACTTCATGTGGAATGGAACCTAAGATTTTTTTTTAAAAGCCTTCCTTTTGAAACTTAACACTTACAGTTTATTATGTAAAAGAAAAATAATGTTTTTTTTTTTTTAAATTTATTTTTTTGAGACAGAGTCTCACTCTGTTGCCTGGGCTAGAGTGCCGTGGCGTCAGCCTAGCTCACAGCAACCTCAAACTCCTGGGTTCAAGTGATCCTCCTGTCTCAGCTTCCCAGGTAGCTGGAATCACAGGCACACACCACCATGCCCCGCTAATTTTGTCTGTTTTTAGTTGTTTGGCTAATTTCCTCCTATTTATAGTAGAGACGGGGTCTCGCTCTTGCTCAGGCTGGTCTCGAACTCCTGAGCTCAAGCAATCCTCCCTCCCAGAGTGCTAGGATTACAGGCGTGAGCCACCGCGCCCGGCCATAAAATGTTTTTAATCATATAGAACACGTGTATTGAAAACACAAATTTATTTTAGAAAGGAATATCAGAAAACAATCCAAAATTTAAAATTTTGTGCATGTTGTGTGCCGGGCACTGTTTAAAGAGCTTCATACATACTGACTCATTAATAGTTCTCATAACACGAGTTATATATTATTATTCCTATTTTATAGACAAGAAAATTGAAGCTAAAGGGGTTAAATAACTTCCTCAAGGCTACAAAGCTAAGGAAGTGGTGGCAAGCATTTGAGTGTAGGCAATATGGCTCCAAAAGCTATGTTCTTAAGTACTCCATGTCCTCTCATACTTCTATGACTCTGTGTTGTTCCCTCTGCTTGGAAGGCTCTTCTTAATCTTATTTATCTGATTAACTCTTATCTGTCCCTCGAGATTGGTTCAACACTTACATTTCTCAGAAGTGTCTCCTGATACCACTACCCCTTCCAGCTGAGTGAAAGGTCCTTTGTTATCATACTTTAGGAATATCCATGCATATACCTATTAAAGCATGTATATGGAAAACAGTCTGTTTTCCCAACTAGACTGAGTTATTTGCAATGACTATTTGGTTATTTCTGTACCTCCACAGTAGCAGGATGCCTGGCAAATAATGGGACTCTAATTAATTAACCAAAAGATTAGTGCTGATTAAAAGTATATAAAAGAAGATACATCATTCAAATATCATAACTGTTCCAGTATTGGGGAGGAACTCTACCGTAATCTATAAACAGAAAATAAAGTTCTTAACAATATAGAAGACAAATTTACCTTGGAAAGTAGACATACATTAGAGTAGAAACCATATTGTTAAAAAAAGGATACAAGTTTTGATACAATGGAATCAGTGATTTCAGAGCACGGCTTGCATTTATAGCTGTTGCTCTAACCATAAGGGGTAGAACCTTTCCATTCACAATTGCACCATCAAAAAGTGGACCAAAGAAGGGAATCTGATTGAGAAATTAGAAAATAATTTTACATTCAAATTATAGAAAGATTGTAAGTAAGAGCAATCAAGACACTTTGCATACAAAAGTGTTTATGCTCCTTCTTTAGTTCTTCCTTCGGTAAAAATACCACACAAATTCAATTTATTTTCCATGATGAGTCACTCATACTAAGAAAATAAGCAAAAAATATCAAGTCTACAGGGTGTCCATTCAAAAGAACTATGTGTTTCATGTAATTAAATAGTTTACATACTCTGATTTTCAAATTTTAGTTGTTTCAATTATAAACGAATGTCTAACACTAGAAGTAAATTTCTTTTTCTCCATTGAGCAAACACAGAAGAGATACATATTCTTAAAAGGCAGAAAGTTGGTTTTTCATTATTTTTGTGTGATACCAGCTTTACTACAGAACCTAAAATACTTATTACGTGGTTTATTAGAAAAAATATGTTTTGATAATTAAATGTCATTTTTGTCAGGTGACTGAAAGTTTGAAAACAGTTACTCTATTTCAAAATGCTTAGCACAAATGACAGGTAAAGGCAAGGACATGAGCTGTAGATAACATGGTAAACATTTTAAATTTTGTGGTGACGTATTGTCTCTGTTGTATATTCTTCAACTTTTAAAAAAGAAAAACCCTTTAAAAATTAAAAAAAACATTATTAGCTTGTGGGGTTTATAAAACTAGGCTATGGGCCATATTAGTCTGCTGACCTCTGGTTTAGATAAACCCTCAAAAGATGTGCCTATCAGCAAAATTCACATATGGGAAACTTAACCCAATTCAAGGAATTCTGAAGATTCATGATCAACTGTCAAAAAGCAGGTTTTCTATAAACTAAAATAATTCAGTTAAAAAAAAAAAGAGAGAAAGGAACACACCAAAATACTACCGTGCTTTTATTATCCTGAAAGAAAATACTTCTGCAATAGTGTTTGAACCCTATGGTATCTATAAGACATTCAACTATAGAATATAGGTAATAGGCTGGTTTTATATAGGTAATAGGCTGGTTTTTTAAATTTTTAGAATCCTCATTTATTAAGTGACATGACTAAATAATCATGTGATCTTAGTAAAATGTACAATTAAAAATATAATTTAAAATGTATCAATTAAAAATAGAATAGGACTAGAATAGGAATCATACATTCCTATTCTAAAGGGAATAATGACTTCTTACTGTGTTTTTTAGGAAACTGAATCATTCTCTTAATAAAAGGTAAGTTCTTTTGTGAGCTTGGTACAAAGGAACTTTTGCTCTGGCACTACCTAGACACCTCCCATCTGAACACAGTTTCTTCCTATTTATCCTGTTTTAACTCCTTTTGAACCAGGCTTAGACAATCCACATAGCTACCAGAGTCTGTGTTACATTTCTCCTCATTTTCACAATTTAATGCCTAGTCCGATTTTTCTTCTGTGAGATGGAAAGAAACTCACAAACCCCTCCAGAACTCAAAATCAATTACTAAAATGGAAGATAAGGAGTTCTTACCTCTGGTTTTTTCATTATCTGGATACTGAACATGTGATTTTTCATTGGATATATTACAATAAGGACATCACCAAATTCTGTAGGAATAATTCCTCTCCTGTAGTCTCTAGTATGCTCTGACCAAACAATGTGCACTTCATCGTTTCCTAAATGTCTCAACTGGAAAACCAAGAAAATAATTTATAGTGCTTTATAAAAGCTCTGTGAGTACAGTCATATAGCTACGGACAACAAGCTATAAAAATGGAAAAGATAAAGAAACGAAAAAATTGTTAAATCTCATTTGATCATTTTCACAACATGTGAAACGTGAACACTCAAAGACATTAGGAGAGACTGCAGAAGACCAGATAATTTCAATTGTCCATAATCAATGGGAAACAGAGAATTTAGATAAAAAAGATTCACATACGGCCCAAATACTCCCCTTAACTAGCAACTCTACCAATTTTCTACTACCAAACCCTTTAAAAGATGACTTAAAAGAGTGTTTTAAAAGAGTGACTGATTTGAGATTCTGAGATTCTTCTCCTTTTATCCTGACTACTCTCTGGAAGTGCTACTGAGCAGTGAGGTTGCCTGAGAAAGCAACAGGAAGAGAAGTAAAAGAAATAAGTAATTCATACATTGGGCAATCACCTATTAAGATAAAGTTGATTATGTTTGGTTTAAGAAATTTATTTCTAGGTTTTCTTTGCCCATGAAACTTAAAAATTCTTCCAAATAGATGTCTTGAGATTTGTTAGACTCTCAAGATGTTATTTAAGCATTTGCAGTGCTTACAAAGGTGCTTCTGGCAATCAGAGTTAACATTATAATAATTAAAATAGCAAAAAAAAGCAAAGCATTCAAAAGTTGGATTTCTAATAAGTTATTGGAAAATTAACTTAGTGCCCATTAGTCTTGAGTTTTCTTCATAAAGACTAGTATATAATCATGAATTTTATTATAACATTTCACTATCCTAGCCCATTTATTGATTCTGTCACTGTAAACACTTGAGTCCACTTTTGGTGCATATCTTACATGGGCTTTTCCATTACTTTCAGATAACTGAATACACTGCAAGTGAGAACATTTGAAAGAGAAAACTAGGGATAAATCTCATCACCATTTACACTATCAACTAATGTACTGGCAATTTCTGTTTTTGAAATATGTCATTTATTTTGGCTTAAAGACCATAAGGCAGGAAAAAATTCCTGTGTGATTTAAACAAAGAAAGGAGTTAAGTCTAATTAGTGAAAGGTTCTCTTCTGTCACTTCTTAACCCTGGAGTAACTCTTTATACCTGTGTGTGCATACAGATACACATACAACTTGAATGATATAAATGTGGGACTTGGGCTTTGTGACATTTTTAAAAAGCAAAAAAGATTACACAACTTAGAAAAGCCATGGCTCTATAATTTCATTTTTTAATCAAAATACTTTAAAAATATCCTTCCTATACAGCCATGCCCATGTGTCAGCTTCCTTAATAGGTTTATGTTAACTGAATACAAAAGAAATGTGAAATAAATTTAACCAGGAGGGATGATCCAATCTAATTTTGATACATTAATGTCATATGCTGTACATGTTACAATAGCAGCCAGATCTAATACTAAGCTCCAGGCTATACTGAGATTTCCAAATGGCAGATTGTTCTAAGTGATATCAAGTATAATTGAAGTAATAAACGATAGTAAAAGCTGAGCACACTGTCAGGAAGAATTTAAGTATTTACTTTTTAAAATTAAATGAGTTAGGTTAGGAAAGACAAGACAACTGAAATAATGCAGGTCTCAATTTACAGAAAATTCCTTTTATTTATCTGCTACATTAACCCTTGAACTCTTGCCAAAACTATCTATAATTTCTAGTGCCCACTTATCTAAAGAAATAAGAGAAAGGGGCAACTATACTTTAATCTTACAACCAAAGCTTGTATTCAAATATCTTCCATACGATATTAAAAGTCTGTTAAAGAAATTTAATGGAAAAGAACAACATATGTTTGCCAAGATGTTGTAATAAAGATTTCTGGCACAGAACCATGCATATAACAAAGTCATTCTAAACATGTTCAAACATTTTAAGGGAAAGCGTCATTAAAATCCCTAATCATTTATATTCAAACGCTAAAAAGGCAATTATTTTAGGTTGTCATGATGAGGCATGTTTTTATATCTTTAAAATCTGTTATATAGTAATTAAACACAAATTGAGAAATTACTAATCATTGCTATGAATCTTAGAAATTTCTGAAAGACAACTGAAACAATGAATTTTTTTTTTTTTTTTTTTGAGACAAGAGTCTCTGTTGCCTGGGCTAGAATGCAGTAGTGCTATCATAGCTCACTGTAACCTCAAACTCCTGGGCTCAAGTAATCCTCCTGCCTCAGCCTCTCAAAGTGCTAGGATTACAGGAATGAGCCACCACACCTGGCCAAGAATGAATTTTTAATGGTTAAAAGTTAATAGAAATTTCAGGTCTGTATATATTTGACATACTTTATATACTATTTTATATTTATTTTATATATTGCTTATCTCTTATGAACTTACAAGATTGTGTCCCATGAATACTCAGCAGGTTTTCCTACACTCTGAAAACTCAAACCTCCCTATGTTTTTCTGACCCAGATGCGAATTCATTTATTTGACAGTACAAGACTTCTGTACATGGGATAGGTCTGTTAAAATGACTGGCAATGACACTACTCTTCTAAATTCACTTCAACTGCTGTTGAAGTCATTTTGGTATACATTAATAATATAGGCTATAGATTATCATTATTTATGAAGATAAAGCAGCTAAATGAAATTCAACATGCACACAATTGAAGTCCTTAATACACTGTAGAATGTCTGATTTTCCACCCAATATAGAGTGCTACGATATCCCTGAGAAATAGATATCCTACTTCTGCTTGACTACTTCTAAGATTGGAGAGTTTACCAATTCACAAATCAGTCTATTTCAAGGAGCTACAGTCACTGAAACATTCTTTATACTACACTAAAACCTGCTTTCCTGAAACTAGTTCTTCTAAAATGAGCCTTATCAAATATCCAATCTGTATTCTATATATTATCTTTTCAGATATTTGAAGATCAGTCTAATACATTTCTTTTCCAGGTTAAAAGTGTTATTAGTTCCTCTTCTTATACTTTAAAAACATATTCATTATCCTGGATTATCTCAGTTTACTGATGTTTCTATTAAATTGTAGTGTACAGAATAGAATATAATGTCAATATAAGTTCTAATACAGTAAACCCCGTGGTGGGACTGTTTCTTCCTTTGTTTTATTCACTGAATTATTTTCTGCATTTTTATAATGTTGGGTCAAACAGAACTTACAGTCAATTCAAACCCCTAAGTCTTTCTTACAAAGTTCTTTTAAGAAGGTACAACTGACTGCTAGAACTAAAGAGAGGATTTCATATTCCTACTAAATTTTCCCTTGCCAGGTTCAGATTGTCTTTAAATTTATGAAGGTCTATTGTTAGCCCGATTCTGATGGGCAATGTGTTGGCTCACTCTTTCCCAGATTTGAGCTATCCTTAAATACAAATTCTTGTGTGTTCATTTAGGTTTTGGACAAAAATGTCAAATGGGACAGGTTTGGGGTAAGAGCCTTAAAGCAAGTCATTAGAAACTTTCCTCTTGGTTAAAAAAAATACCCAACATTTATTTTATTTTATTTTTTGAGACAGAGTCTCACTCTGTTGCCCGGGCTAGAGTGCTGTGGCATCAGCCTAGCTCACAGCAACCTCAAACGACCTGGGCTCAAGTGATCTTCCGGCCTCAGCCTCCCGAGTAGCTGGGACTACAGGCATGCACCACCATGCCCGGCTAATTTTTTATATATATATTTTTAGTTGTCCAGCTAATTTCTTTCTATTTTTTTAGTAGAGACGGGGTCTCGCTCTTGCTCAGAATGGTCTTGAACTCCTGAGCTCAAATGATCCACCTGCCTCGGCCTCCCAGAGTGCTAGATTACCATGAGCCACCACGCCCGGCCCCAACATTTATTAAGGTATTTATTTATTAAGTGCTTACTATTTATGATAATTTATTTAATGTTTACAACAATGCTACAAGGTAAGTATAATTATTATTATTTATTTTTATTCATTTTTTTTGAGACAGTTTCACTCTCTTGCCTGGGGCTGGAGTGCCATGGTGTCAGCCTAGCTCATGGCAACTTCAAACTCCTGGGCTCAAGAGATCCTCCTGCCTCAGCCCCTGGAGTAGCTGGGACTATAGGCACTCACCACTATGCCCAGCTAATTTTTTCTATTTTTAGTTGCCTGGCTAATTTCTTTCTATTTTTAGTAGAAATGGGGTCTTGCTCTTGCTGGGACTGGTCTTGAACTCCTGACCTCAAGTGTTCCTCCCACCTCGGCCTCTCAGAGTGCTGAGATTACAGGTGTTGAGCCACCACATCCAGCCGATAAGTATAATTATTATTACCACTATTTTTACAGGTAAGGAATTGAAGCTTAAAAGGAGGAAGTAACTTGCCTCAGGTCACACAACTAGTAAGAGCCAAGATTCTAAGCCCAGGTAACCTGGCTCCAGAACCCATACTTTAACCATTTCCCTATATTGCTTCTTGTTAAATAACTAATTTATGTATTTTGAATATGATTATACAACCAGTCATGAATATACTTACCATACATACCATTATTAAAACCACATTTCTTCAACTTGTCCACGACTTAGTTAAATGCTCTTATACAGTCTATTGTCTTCCCTGACCTAGTAATCCTATTAAAACAAATTAAGTTATTTTGATGTGATTTGTTATGGTGAACTCATGGTGGCTCCCAGTGATCACTACTACATAATCTAAGTGCTCATAAACCATCTGTTTAAAATAATCCTATTTTGCCAGGCATTGACATGAAGCTCATGAATGTTGGTAATTTCAACAGTCTGTGGCCTGCTCCACTTCCTTTTGTGAAAATCAGATGTTTGCCCATTGCTATAGACTGAATGTTTGTGTCCTCCCAAAAGTCAAATACTGAAATCCTAACCCCCAATGTGATGGTGTTGGGAGGTGGGAACTTTGGGTAGTGATTAGGTCATGAGGGTTCCTTTTTAAGGGATGAATGCCCTTAGAAGAGACCCAGGGAGTTCACTTGCCCTGTCTGCCATGTAAGGTTACAGCAAGAAGATGGTTGAGTATCTGGCGGTCCCGCACCAGATACTCAATCCGCCAGCACCTTGATCTTGGACTTCCCAGCCTCCAGAACTGAGAGAAATACATTTCCGTGGTTTATAAGCCACCTAGTCTACGGTATCTTTGTTACAGCAACCCAAACAGGCTAAGACATCCATCTTATAACAGTGCTCTCATTCTCCATGATTATCAGCATGAATTCCAGAGTGAATTCTAGATTTCCTCAGTGCCATAAAATATCATTCATCTGGTGCTGGAGACTAGAATTCATGTAAATTAACTATATTATCTCTCTCACAAAATCAGCTTACTCTCCTCCCTCCCCACTTCTGTAAAAAAACACCTAACAACTAATAATCACTCAGGATCAAAACCTGATGGTCTTTTTTGATTCCTTTGTTTTCCTTACTATGTCTCTAGCAAGCTCTTCATTTTTTTTTTTCAAAAGTATTACATTCTTTTTTTGTACTTTCCTTCCTATTTCCTCTACTGTTGTCCTAGATCAGATGGTAGTCATCCTACATACCTGGACTAGTTCAAGAGTTATTAAAAGGCCTTCTCTCTCTCTTCCTTCCCTCCCTCCCTCCTTCCTATCTACTTTTGCAAATGTAATGATAGGTAAAAATAGACAGGGTCTCTGCTCTCACAGCTTTGAGTCCAGTGGAAGAGACAGAGTAAAATAACCATATAATAAATGAATAATAAAAATACAAACAATGCTCTACATATACTTCTCTGTACATAACAAAAGAACATGGATCTATAATAGTGCTAGAACTAAAAGCTGAAGAACACACAGAAGTTAACTAGGCTAGGCAGTTACTTCAGGAGATAGTGGGATTATATGTAGAAATTGAAATTTAGTATTCTCACTGCCCCAAGCCCCCATTCTTTCCCCCACCTTCCAGACACTCATACTAAGCAAAACATACACTAGCATATACCTTTCACTCATGTGAAAAAACATACTTTCATATACATTGTAATAGATATACGTATTTTCATATATTCACTTGCTGTCTGGATCATTTACTTTTAGCGATTAAGAAAAGCTTCTTTACTTTGGGAGGCTGAGGCGGGAGGATCACTTGAGGCTAGGAATTCAAGACCAGCCTGAGCAACACAGTGAAACCTTGTCTCTACATAAAATAAAAAAATTAGCTGGACATGGTGGTACATGCCTGTAGTCCCGGCTACATGGGAGGGTGAGGTAGGAGGATCACTTAAGCATAGGAGTTTGAGGTCGCAGTGAGCTATGATGATGCCACTGCACTCTAGCCTAGGCAACAGAGCAAGACCCTGTCTCGTAAGAAAACAATCCAAAATATCAAAAAAGAAAGAAAACCTTAAGAGCAATAGACATGGCATCTAGTACCATGCCTTAGCAGAGTGGGCATTCAATAAACACTGCTCACTATTAAAAAGATAATATAACATTCCTTATCTTGGCAAACATTTTCTATCATTAGTGCATAGCATAAAAATAGAATTATCTGCAATTATGGCATTTATTTAAATACACCACTTTGATAATGAAAAAGGTGTCTATAGATAGTTCTTTTGGTTTGTGGCTATGGTAACTTGCTACCATAGGGTAATCTACTCAACAAACATTTATCAAACTCCTATAGGCCTGGTTCTAGGTGCTAAGGATATAGTAGCAAGCAAAACAGAGAGACAGGGTCCTTGTCCTCATGACATTGACATTCTAGTGGGAGGAGTCAGATAAACATATGTAAAAATAAACAAATAGGATAACTTTACATGGTGATAAGTGCTATAAAGAAAATACTCTAAGGTAATATGATAAAGTTCCATAGTAGAAGGCTGCTTCTTTTTTTTTTTTTATTTATTTTTAATTAATTAAATAATTTTTTTGAGACAGAGTCTGACTCTCTTGCCTAGGCTAGAGTGCCGTGGCATCAGCCTAGCTCACGGTAACCTCAAACTCCTGGGCTCAAGCAATCCTCCTGCCTCAGCCTTCCGGGTAGCTGGGACTACAGGCATGCACCACCATGCCTGGCTAATTTCTTTCTATTTATAGTAGAGACGGGGTCTCGCTCTTGCTCAGGCTGGTCTCAAACTCCTGAGCTCAAGCAATCCTTCTGCCTCGGCCTCCCAGTGTGCTAGGATTACAGGCATGAGCCACTGTACCCGGCTAGAAGGCTGCTTCTTTAGCCAGGATGGTCTGGAAAGGTCTGAGAAACTGTCATGTGAGTTTGAGAGTAGAACAATGAGAATGAGGAAGCCTGATGATGTGGGGAAAAAAACATCTCAAATAGAGAATATTAAGTGTATACAACCTCTGAGATGTAAATGAGCCTGACATGTTGGAAGGTTAGAATGATAGCCAGTGAGGCCAATTGTGGCAGGAAAGTGACAGAAGAGGAGATCAGAAAGATAGGCAGGCAGGTGGCCAAATCATGTAGGGCATTGAAGGCCACAGTAAGAATTAGAATTTTATTGTACATGCAATGAGAAGTCACTGCTATCCCATTCAAATTATACCATTTACAGTGGTGAGATAAATTTGTGCTGAACCATTTATATTTTCTGGTTTCTCTATCCTCTATTCTTGTCATCAGTATATTTGTAAAAATTGGGGTTAAAGGCATAGTCTATAATAAAAAAATAGAATTATCTTTTATAAGTTTGATTGTTATATTTGGGACTGAAACCATGAGTATAATTTCACAGGTTTATGAACTTTTATTAAAATAATGAAACAAATTTTATTATTCCTTAAATTTGTTTTTTTGAATTCATTTTCCAGACTACATTTAGCATATAGTTCTTTCGACAGTACCCTATATTTCATTTCTATATAAAATAAAGAAAAGTGGATTTAAAATCAAAATCAGACCAAGCAGGTCTACAAGCTTCATTTATTTGCGAAACCATTGTGACCAAATTTCAAGACAGAAAATGAAACGCTGTCTGTTACACTAATAGTATTTCAGAGGAAACTGACTTAAATGAAGTGCTTCTTTCCCCTCTTTTGGGGGGTCCAGGAAATGAAAGATAGACTAGAGAGTCCAACTAAGTATGTTACAATTATCTCAACTTGATCTTCATCAAACTTCTAAAAGGATGATTCAGCTACCTATGAAGAAAAGTATCAGCAAGTGGCTAGAACAAGGAGATAGAGGAAATGAGAGAGGCTCCTGTGAACACTTTATACCAATGCCTGTAGCACTTTTGATTTTTAGGGGTGAATACACTCAGTTAAGTGGAAATTATTTTTAACCATTTTCCATCAATCTTCCTCAGGTAGAGATAATTTATAGAACAGATGGCTTGGACTGGGGTTATATCAGGATTTTTGATATGGTGGTATAATATTGCTAAGAGAAACTTTGCTAGACTATTTGGTTAATTTGTTCAAAAAGTATAGTTTATGTTGTAAAAATTCTGCTGCTACAGTCTGGAGCCTTGAAAAGAGTTCTCTTCACAAGAAGTAAAAATGCTAAACTTCAATAGGTCCAAGGACATTTACTTTCCATTGTGAGAAAATAAAATGCTTAAAAACAATTTACAAGTCACCAAATGATATTTTAAATAAAAAGTCAGAACTAAAATTAGTTTCTATAAAATGGATATAAATGACTTTCTCCTACCAAGTTTAAAACAAAGAACCAGAGTCATAAATAATTCTGCTTGCCAGAGGCATGGCTATTTCTTTATACTGACTGTCGACTATCTAATTTAATTAGAGGTATTAAACTTCATGCCGAGGTCAACAAGCCTTACTTCCTCCAATATTACACTTCAACCAGTGCTCATTAATGTGTCTACTGAATGGATTAACACACCTAAAGATATATGTACAAAGGACAGGGGGGACAACCTAATGATATCCAATTGTTCATTTGTAATAGGACACATGTTCTAGGCTTCAACTTATTACCACTAATGTGGAATTTATTAAATTCAGGAGAAAAAATACCAATACAGAAAGTGATTTTTTTTATTAAGGAGAACTGCTATAAGACAACTGGCTTCTATGATTAAGTTTAAACATTTAACCTATTAAAAATAAAGTGATACTATAATAGAGCTAAAATATAAGCCTGTTATTTAGAAAAATCTTATATAGTAGGGCTCTAAGGAGCAGATCAAGGGCAAGAATCACAGAAAACAGGGAAAAGGGAAAATCAGTATATAGAGAAATCAATGTTTATAAGTTTTTTTTATTCTATGAAAAGAAGGTTTAGACTAGTTATACTAAATTATGAGATCAGGTAAATATTCCCTTTCTGCTGGACTTAAAAGTTGCTTGTCATTTCTTAAAGAAGAATGATAATATTAGGAGTTATTACATGACTACATTATTCATACATATAGAATTAATTGAAACAGTGTTTCAACTTAGTCTGACATTGATAGAGTAGACTTAAATCGATTTAAATTACTACTTGAGAAAATAAGACATTTCTGCAAAGAAATATACAATGGCCAATAAGTACATGAAAGGATGATCAACATCATTAGTCAGCAGAGGAATGCAAATCAAAACCACAACAAAATACCATTTCACATGTACTAGGATGGCTATAATTTTCTTAAAAAATGGAAAATAACAAGTGTTGGCAAGGATGGAGAACAATTGGAACCCTTTTACATTGTTGGCAGAAGTGTAAAATGGTGCAGCTATTGTGGAAAACAGTTCGACAATCCTTCAGAAAGTTAAACATACAATTTTGGGTATATTTTGGGTCTAGACCTAGGACTAAAATTACTAGATATGCCTCAAATAATTTGAAAACAGTGATTCAAACAGATACTTGTACACCAATGTTCACTGCAGTATTATTCATAATAGCCAAATAGTAGAAACAACCCAGGGCCCTTCAATAAATGAATGGATAAAAAAATGTGATACACACACACACACACACACACAAACACTAGATTATCGGTCACAAAAAGGTATGAAATTCTAACACATGCTACAACATGAATGAACCTTGAAAACATCATGCTAAGTAAAATAAGAGAGGCATGAAAGTACAAATATTGTATGATTCCACTTATATGAGATTCCTAGAATTGGCAAATTCATAGAGAAAGTAGATTAAAGGTTACCAGGGGCTAAGAGTAGGGAGGAATGCGGAATTAGTTTAATGTGTACAGAGTTTCTGTTTGGAACAATAAAAAAATTCTGGGTCTTCCAGTTTCTAGTCCAACATATAAAGAGCTTAGAAGTCATCACTCTGTCCAAACAAGCAAAAAGCCAAACAAACTGAAAAATCAGCAATTCTTAGATCCATCAGAGAAGTGAGGTCACAGGGAAAACTGCTCCCCGCGGCCCCTACTCAACTGGAGAGAGGAGAATCACAGCTTATTGGAGCAGACACTCATGAGCAGAAACTTTCATAGAACCCAGTGCCAGTATAGGAAAACCTGAACTGTAACTGAACTGCTGGAAGCTCAATGTAGACAAGTCTGAGAGTTAAAAACTCCAAGGAATGGGCAAAGGACATAAACAGAAACTTTTCAGAAGAAGACAGAATAATGGCCAAAAAACATATGAAAAATGCTCAACATCTCTAATCGTCAGGAAAATGCAAATCAAAACCACAATGAGATATCACTTATCCCCAGTGAGAATGGCGTTTATCAAAAAGTCCCAAAACAATAATAAATGTTGGCGTGGATGCGGAGAGATAGGAACACTCATACACTGCCGGTGGGACTACAAACTAGTGCAACCTCTGTGGAAAGCAATAGGGAGATACCTTAAAGAGATACAAGTAGAACTACCATTTGATCCAGCAATCCCATTACTGGGCATCTACCCAAAAGAACAAAAGTCGCTCTATAGAAAAGACACCTGCACTCGAATGTTCATAGCAGCACAATTCACAATTGCAAAGATGTGGAAACAACCCAAGTGTCCATCAATGCATGAGTGGATTAATAAAATGTGGTAAACGTGTACCATGGAGTACTACTCAGCTTTAAGAAACAATTGTGGGCCGGGCGCGGTGGCTCACGCCTGTAATCCTAGCACTCTGGGAGGCCGAGGCGGGTGGATCGCTCAAGGTCAGGAGTTTAAGACCAGCCTGAGCAAGAGCGAGACCCTGTCTCTACTAAAAATAGAAAGAAATTATTTGGACAACTAAAATTCTATATAGAAAAAATGAGCCGGGCATGGTGGCGCATGTCTGTAGTCCCAGCTACTCGGGAGGCTGAGGCAGTAGGATCGCTCGAGTCCAGGAGTTTGAGGTTGCTGTGAGCTAGGCTGACGCCACAGCACTCTGCTCTAGGCAACAGAGTGAGACTCTGTCTCAAAAAAAAAAAAAAAAAAGAAACAATTGTGATCTAGCACCTCTTGTATTCTCCTGGATGGAGCTGGAACACATTCTACCAAGTGAAGTATCCCAAGAACAGAAAAACAAGCACCATATGTACTCACCATCAAATTGGTATTAACTGATCAACACTTAAGTGCAT
>RJWJ010035960.1:0-16364 GCA_004363605.1 Indri indri
AACATTTCTTACCATCAGGGAAATGCAAATCAAAACCACAATGAGATATCACTTATCTCCAGTGAGACTGGCCTTTGTCAAAAAGTCCCAAAACAATAAATGTTGGCATGGATGAGGAGAGATAGGAACACTCATACACTGCTGGTGGGACTGCAAACTAGTGCAACCTCTGTGGAAAGCAATATGGAGATACCTTAAAGAGATACAATCAGAAGTACCATTCGATCCAGCAATCCCATTACTGGGCATCTACCCAAAAGAAAAAATGATACTCTATAAGAAAGACACCTGCACCCGAATGTTTATAGCAGCACAATTCACAATTGCAAAGATGTGGAACAACCCAAGTGTCCATCAATACATGAGTGGATTAATAAAATGTGGTATATGTATACCATGGAGTACTATTCAGCTTTAAGAAACAATGGTGATATAGCACCTCTTGTATATTCCTGGATAGAGCTAGAACCCATTCTACTAAGTGAAGTATCCCAAGAATGGAAAGACAAGCACCACATGTACTCACCATCAAATTGGTATTAACTGATCAACACATAAGTGTACATATAAGAATAACATCTACTGGATGTCGGGCAGCGGGGAGGGGGGAGGGGAAGGAGGGGAAGGGGATTTGCATACACAAAGAGTGCAATGCACACCATCCAAGGGATGGGCACACTTGAAACTCGGACTTGGGGGGAAGTGGAGAGGCAAGGGCAACATACATAACCTAAGCATCTGTACCCCTATAATATGCTGAAATCAAAAAAAAAGCGGTAGACTTATTAAACCTTTAACAGGCATATTAAGTTTATAAGATCATTAATATCAAATCAAAATAATTTGAGGCTAAATTTCCTTTCTGTATATATTTTGCAGATATGGAAAAAAAAATCCAATGGTGACACACTGTCCCCTAGTGGAGATGAAAATAAATGTTCTGTGTTTGTAAATTTCCAAAACTATAGGTAAAAGCAATTACCTATTGATAGGGTTTGAGAAAAACAAAACAGCCTTCTCCAAATAAAAAGCTTTTCCCTTTTGCGCCTTTGAATGAAAAAGCTGTCTCCCTAAAGCCTAGGTAATAAAGTACTAAGGAAAATGCACTTGGGATTATTAATTAACAGTCATCACACAACAGTCTTAGTCTCCTTTATTTTCTGTGCCTAGAACAGTGCCCTGCAATACAGTAGGTACTCAATAAGTATTTGTGAATCAAAGTAATTAAGAAAAAAGGATTGGTCAATAAAATACCAAAAGGCAGCACAGATACGCTCCTGACTAGGAACAGAGAACAAAGGAAGGACCAAAACTATGCAGTAGTCAGAGCCAGATTGCAGTAGGGAAAAATTTAGGTAGCCAAAGACACCAGACATCTGGCCTGAGAAACAAGCAGTTCACTATTGCATCAGTTATTTCTGATCTGGGACTTATCACACTGTCATACTTTATTTATTTATTTTTATATCATTCATAATATAAATTCCACAACTTAATAAAGTTGAAAAAGTGGACTCATATACAATGCCCTTTTAAATTGGGAAAAATGTTTTGATCTTACACAACTCACCCAACAGTTTACAATTCCTGCTAGTTTTCTATTGTGACACCCCTCACCAGTCATATTCCAACTACTGTAAGCTTGCCTCCACAACATCCTATACCTGGACTCCTCCAGGATGTTCTAATTGGCCACTTCTCCTTGTCCTTAACTACTGCTCTAACCTCACTAGAATAACCACTTTCACTATATCATACCCAAATTACTTTCATTACTTCCTCTTAGCTTTCAAGGCCATCCACAATCAACCTAATTAAACCTCCAACTGCTATTCTCACTCCTTTGTTGTACAGAATCCACTTTTGTAGCTATACCTATACTCTGTAAAGGCCAGAAGAGGGGGCTGTCTCCTCAAATGTGCAGACAACAATGCAAAGACACAAAGAAACCAATAAAGCTCCAATAATGGACCCTAAAGGAATGGAGAGCTAGGAAATGACAGAAAAATAATTCAGAATAACACTCACGGAGAAGTTCAGTGAACTACAAGAATATACAGGTAGAAAATTTAATGAAATTTGGAATACAAAACCCAAAAAAGCAAGAAGTTTGACAAGGAATATTAGGTCATTAAATATGAAATGTATAATTTCAAATCAAAAGTGTAGTTTATTATGTCTCACACAAGAAGCAGTACAATTAATCAAAGCATGAGCCTAAACTATTGACACAGTTTTGCCATCTTAACAATAGCTTGTTGATGCCAGCAGTGAAGAAGCCTGGAGAATAAGAAGTGGCGATGAAATCATGAAAGGCATTTTCCATAGTTTGTTGAGAATTGAATAATTTTCCTTGCAAGATGTAGTCCAAACCCTGGAAGAAATGGTAGTGAGTTGGTGCAAGGCCTGGTGAATATGGCAGATGACAGAGAGTTTCTAAGTCCAGCTTCTGTACTTCAATCAGACATTTCTAATATAACAGAAACAGTAAAAAGAACCAGATAGAAACCTAGAGATGAAGAATACAATGATAACTGAGAAATTCAACGGAAAGCTTTAATAGCAGACTTGATCAATCAGGAGAAAGAAGCAGTGAGGTGGGAGATAAAACATGTGAAACTATCCAGTCAGAAACACAAAAGAAGGAATGCCTATGGGAATTATTGGGTACCAGCAAGAGACCAAACAGTCACATAACAGAAATTGCAGAAAAAGATAGAGAAGACAGATCAGAAAACATTTGAAGAAATAATGGCTGAAAACTTTCCTAATAGATAGGAGATAGATGGAGATAGATGCCAATATCCAGGTACAGGAAGCATAGTCGTCTCCAGTCAAACACATGCCAAAAAGGAGTTAACCAAGGCACATAATAATTAAACTATCAGAAATAAAAGACAAAGAAATTCTGATAGCATCAAGACATAAGAAACACATCACATACAAAGGACTGATAATATGACTATCATGGATTTCTCAGCAGAAAAGTTACAGTCCAGGAGAAAATAGGGTGACATAGTCGAAGTGTTGAAGGGGTGGAAAAACTGCAAACAAAGAATACTTTATCCATCAAATCTGTCTTTTACAAATGAAGGGGAAATAAAAACTTTCCTTGACAGACAAAAGCTAAGAGAGTTCATCACCACTAGACCTACCTTACAGAAATTGGTAAAGGGAGATTTTTAAACTGAAACAAAAAGCCACTAATTAATAACATGAACCATAAGAAAGTTAAAAATACCAACGGTATAAGTAAAAGAGTCAAATTCAGAGTACTCTAAAACTGTATTGATGGTGTGTAAGGCAATTTCATCCCTAGTATGAGGGTTCAAAACAAAACTAATAACAACAACGTATAAAATTAATTTTTAAGGAATATACATCATAAAATGAAAATTCTGATATCAAATACAAAATATGAGGGAGAAAGTGAATAAAAGTGTAGAGTTGTTGTATGCAATCAAAACTAACTTGTTGTCAGTTGAAATAGACAGTTACAAGATGTAACCTTAAAGCAGAAATCTTTAGTATAATAGAAGCCCAAAACGCAAATAGAAAGGATTTAGAGCATAGCACTACAGAAAACCAGGAGGAATGGAAGAAGGAAGGAGGGAAGTCAGGAGGCAAGAAGGCAGGCAAAGTTTCTACAAAACAACCAGAAAACAACTAACAAAATGGTAGTAGTAAGTCCTCACCTATCAATAATTATCTTAAATGTAAATGATTTAAATTCTCCAATAAAAAGAGAGTGACTAAATGGTAATAAAATAAGAACCAAGTATATGCTGCCTACCAGAGATTCATCTCACTTTTAAGGATACAGAGACTGAAAATGAAGGGATGGAAAAAGATATTCCATGCAAATGTAAACCAAAAGATAACAGGTAGCTATACTCGTATCAGAAAAATAAACTTTAAGCCAAAAACTAGGGGGAAAAAAAAGAAGGACATTATATAATGAAAGGGTCAAGGGGATAAAACAATTGTAAATATCTATATAAGCAACATCAGAGCACCTAAATATACTAAACATATATTACAGAATCTGAAAATAGATATAGATTACAATACAATAATAGTAGGGGACATCAATACACCACTTTCAACAATGGAAAGATCATCCAGACAGAAAATTAATAAGGAAACCTTGGACTTGAGCAACACTTTAAACCATGTGGAACTAACAGACACATTCAGAACATTCCATCCAACAGCAACAGATTATACATTCTTCTCAAGTGCACAGGGAACATTCTTTTATTAGAGAGCAAAATAAGCCTCAACAAATATAAGACTGAAATTATATCAAGTATCTTTTCTGGCCAAAATGGCATGAAACTAGACATCATTAAGAGAAGGGATTTCAGAAATTTCACAAATACAGGGAAATTAAACAACGTGCTCCTAAAAGCCCAATGGGTCAATAAAGAAATTGAAAGGACAATTAAAATATATTCTGAGACAAACAAAAACAGAAACATACAAAAACTTATGGAATACAGAAAAAGCACTTCCAAAAGTAAAGTTTATATTAATAAACACCTACATCGAAAAAAAAGATCTCAAATGAACAACCTAATTTTGTACCTTAAGAAACTAGAAAAAGAACAAACTAAGCCCAAAGTTAACAGAAGGAAAAAAAAAATAGTAAAGATAGGAGTAGAGGTAAATGAGAGACTAGAAAAATAACATAAAAGATAAAGAAAACTAAGAGTTGGTTTTTGAAAAGATAAAATCAACAAACCTTTAGTTAGAGTAAGAAAAAAGGAGGGAAGACTGTAAATCAGACATGAAAGAGGAAACATTACAACTGACAACATAAAAATACAAAGGATAAGAGACTACTATAAATAATTATCCACCAACAAATTGAATAACATAGAATAAATATATACATACCTAGACAATACAAACTACCAAGACTGAATCATGAAGAAATAGGAAATCTGAACAGACAATAACAAGTAAGGAAATTGAATCAGTAATAAAAAGTCTCCTATCAAAGAAAAGTATAGGACGTGACGGTTTCACAGCTGAGTTCTAACAAAAAATAATATCGTTTCTTCTCAAATTCTTGCAAAAAAAAATCAAAGAGGAAGGAGTGTTTATAAATGCTTTTTACGAGGCTGGCATTACCCTGTCAGACAAGGTCATTACAAAAAAAGAAAATTAAAGGCCAATATCTTTGATGAATACAGATGCAAGAATCCTCAACAAAATGCTAGCAAGCTGAATTCAACAACGCATTGAAAGGATCATCTACCATGATAATGTGGGATTTATCCCTGTGATGCAAGGATGGTTCAACATATACAAATCAATAAATGTGATATATCCCATTAACAAAACAAAGGACAAAAACTATATAATCATCTCATCAGATACAGAAAAAGCACTTGATAAAATTCAGCATGCTTTCATGATAAAAACTCTTACCACATTAGGTATAGATGGAATTTACCTCAACACAATAAAGTCCATATATGATAAGCCCACAGCTAACATTATATTGAACGGTAAAAAACTGAAAACCTTTCTTCTATGCTGTGGAACCTCTATACTTCTATTCAACATACTGTTGGAAGTTCTTGCCAGAGGAATTAGGCAAGGGACAGAAATAAAAGGCATGCAAACAGAAAAGGAAGAAGTGAAATTGTCACTGTTTACTGATGACATAATCTTACATATAAAAAGCCCTAAGGAATCAACCAAAAAATAAAAAAATACAGTAAAGTTGAAAAATACAAAATCAATATGCAAAAATCAACAGCATTGCTATATCTTAACAATAAACTATTCAAAAAAGAAATCAAGAGAATTATCCCATTTATAATATATTAATATTAATACATTAATACTTAGAAATAAATTTAATCAAAGAGTAAAGACTTATAGAGTGGGAACTATAAAATATTGATGAAAGAAAATGAAAACAAAAAAATGAGAAAATAACTCATGTTCAAGAATTGGAATAATTGATATTGTTAAAATGCCCATTCTACCCAAAGAAATCTACAAATTCAATGCAACTCCTATCAAAATTCCAGCGGTCATGTTTCATAGAAACTGAAAAAACAATCCTAAAAGTCATATGCAGCCACAACAAAACCCAAATAGCCAAGGCAACCATGAGCAAAAAGACCAAACATGGAGGCATCATACCACCTGATTTTAAACTACATTACAAAGCTATATTAATCAAAACATCATGGTACTGGTATAAATAAATAAATCGACACATAGACCAATGAAACAGACTAGAAAGCCCAGAAAGGGACCCATGCATGTAGAGTCTATTGATTTTTGACAAAGGTGCCAAGAATACACATTGAGAAATGGAGTGTTTCTTTAAAAAAATGGTGCCAGGAAAACTGGATATTCACATGCAGAAGAATGAAATTAGACCCTTATTTCACACCATATGGAAAAATCAGTAATAAATCAACCCAAAGTGGATAGAAAACTTAAAAATAAGACCAAAAACTATAAAACTACTAGAAGACAACATAGGGTGAAAACTACACAACATCGGTGTGGGCAATGTTTTTTTGGACTTGAACCAAAAAGCTCAGGTAACAAAAGCAAAAACAGGCAAATAGGAGTATATCAAATCAAAAAGCTTCTGCATAGTAAACGAAACAATTAACAGTGTGTAGAGACAATCTACACATTGGGTGAAAATATTTGCAAACCATAAATCTTATAAGGGGTAATATTCAAAACATGTAAGTAGCTCAAACATCTCAATAGCAAAAAACCCAAAAGAAAAAATTTAAAAATGAGCAAGGGACCAGCATAAACATTTCTCAAAAGATATACAAATGACCAACAAGTGTATGATATAATGCTCAACAGTACTAATCAACAGAGAAATGCAAATTAAAACCACAGTGAGATATCTCACACCTGTCAGAATGGCTGTTAAGAAGATGAAAGCTATCAAGGCTAGGATGTGGAGGAAGGGGAACCCTTGCACACTACTGGTGGGAATATAAATTAGTACAACCATTATGGAAAACTGCATGGCTTTTCCTCAAAAAACTAAAAACAGAATTACCGTATTATCCAACAATCTCACTTCCGAACATTTAGCCAAAAGATGTGAAATCAGTTTGTCAAAGAGATGTCTATACATCCATGTTCATTGCAGCACTACTCACAATAGCCAAGTTATGGCATCAACATACCTATCAACAGAAAAAATAAAAAAAATGTGGTATATATACACACAACAGAATACTATTTGGCCAAAAAATAGGAATAGCTGGAAACTGCTATTATCAACAACATGGATGGAATCAGAAACGTTACACTAAATTTAAAAAGGCAAGCAGAGAAAGAAATACCATACGTTCTCACTTACATATGGAATCTAAAACAGTTGAGCTCATAGAAGTAGAAAACAGAATGGTGGTTACAGAGGCAGGGGAGGGTGGGGAAATAGATAATGGTCAGAGGGTACAAAATCTCAGACAGGAGGCATACGTTTCATTTTTATTTTTCAGTTCTATTTACAGCATGGTGAGCACAGTTAGCAATGGAGTATTGTATATATCAAAATTTGATAAGAGATTAAATTTCAAGTGTTCTCACCACAAAAAATTTTAAGTATTTAAAGATATGTATATGTTTCCTAGATTGATTTAATAACTCCATTATGTATTAAATCATAACATCGCTTTGTATCATATACATTTATATAATTATGAATTGTCAATTTACTATAAAAAGTTTTAAAAAGAAAAAAATACCATGAGTTGAATTAAGATCAGGGTCTGCAGATAAATAGGTATCATTTGGTGCCTTACAAAATTAAAGATCAAAAAAATCATATTCAGATGGTAACTTCAAATTTAAGAAAAAAATTCAATTGCCTCTAGGAGACAATACAATACAGATTCTTGATTCTTTTTTTTTTTTTTTTTTTTGAGACATGGTCTCTGTCACCCCAGCTAGAGTGCAATGGCATCATCATAGCTCACTGCAACCTCAAACTCCTAGGACTCAAGCGATCCTCCCGCCTCAGCTCCTGAGTAGCTGGGACTACAGGCACATGTCACCATGCCCAGCTAATTTTCCTATTTTTCACAGAGACAGGGTCTTGCTCTTTTTTGCTCAGGCTGGTCTCGAACTCCTGACCTCAAGCAATACTCCTGCCTCAGCCTCCCAAAGTGCTAGGATTACAGGCCTAAGCCACCACACCCAGCTCGGATTATTTTCAATAGATAAGAATGGCTGATGTGTAATATCTCTAGAATGCAAAGTAATAGAAAACAATAGGATATGAGGAAAAGATTATTACATAAGAATCCTGGCTGTCAGAATTACAAAAAAGGAAAGAAACATTGTGGAATGTGCAAAAATCCTGAAAGTACTGCAATTAGTGGGGTCTTTTCTTGAGAAAAGAAAAGAATATCTAAATACCTAACTTATCCAATGATTAAATAAGTGAGGGAGTGCAAAAGGGAAAACTCTTTCTTATTGTAGAATTCTACTTAATACATTTGGAAAGAATAATGGGAACAGAAAACCACTATTTGACAAGCAACACCATGTAACGGTTTCCAGCAAGAATCATCAACGCATACTAAAATTAGCATGCAATGGTATGATTAAAAATTGGGATATTTACATAGTCTCAGGTATCTTCTCATTACATTATTCATTACAAAGGGAATAAAAGTAAATTTTCAGTGGAGAAACCTGGCAGACATCACCATAATGGAGTGATCAAAGTTAACATCAACAGTAGTGAGCCAGGTAGACATCATGTGACCCCAATGATGTGATGCACTGAGAAGAATACAACATTGATTCTGTGGCATTCTTGCATAGCCTGAATTTATTCATGAGAAAACAGCAGAGAAATCTAAATTGAAAGATGTTATAGAAAATAACAAGCCAGTATTTAACAAAAGTACAAAGCCACGAATAACAAAGACTGAGAATGTATCCCAGACTAAAGGAGACTGAGAAGTTATGACAGCAAAATGCAATGTGTTTCACAATTGGATCCTGAACCAGAAAAAGTATATTACTGGGACAATCTACATAATTTGAATAAAATTTGCAGATTAGATAATAGAGTTGCATCAGTGTTAATTTCCTGATTTTGACACTATGGTGATATGAGATGTCAATATCAGGGATCCTGGGTCGAGGGTATATAGGAATTCTTTGTGCTATTTTTGAAATTTCTCTGTAAATCTGGAATGATTTCAAGATGAAAAGTTAAAAACAATCAGAAAAAAATCAATGAAAGCAATGAAACAAAAATCTCAGTAAAGAAAAAATAAGAAAAGCAGGCCAGAGAGAAATCAAAAAATAAGGTGAAAGACACAAGACAAAACATTTTTCTTCTGATCCTTTTGTAGTTCATAAGCGTGATGATTGGATTTTCACGCACGTGCAAGAGATGTGCCTGCCTCAAACCTTGTTACAACGTCGGCACATTACTCGTCTGACATGAAGAGAAAAAAAATATTTTTCTAATTTCAATAAATGTAAATGGACAAAGCTTATAAATGAAAACAGAGATTATCAGGTTGGCTTAAAAACTAAATGTAGCCATGTCGACTCTATAACAGCCACACCTAAAACACAAGGACACAAAATTCTTAAAGTTAAGTGATTGAGAAAAATATACCAGACAGGTACTCACCAAAAGAAAGCCTGGCTCACTATATTCACCCAAAACCACAGACTTTAAAACAAAAAACAGTATTACAGATACAGTATCACTACAAAAGTCATAAAAAGTTTAATTCACCAGAAGCAGGTTTGGGATGTTGGGAATAACAAAGAACATTTTAGATAAATCTAAGATGCCAGGGAGACATCCACGAGAAGACACCCAGTAGACAGTTAAGTATGTGAGCCATGACCATAGGAAAGAGTCATTTGCAAATGAAAGGAATTTAAAATCATAGGATTGGGTAAGAATTCCCAGGGATCCCACAGGAAAGTGCCCAGGGAATCTTCAGCATTTAGGGATCTAGTGGAGGTAAAAAGCTGGCAAGGAATCTGAGAAGGAGCAGATTTACTTTACAGGAAGAAATCAGGAGACTGCAGTATTAAGGAAACCAAGATAAAAAAAAAAAAGTCATAAAGAAGAAAATGGTACCTTGTTAACCATTAGTATTTACAATTTGTTACTGACAAAGACTTTCTCCTTGATCAAACTCTGATCAGGTTTGTCCAAGCCCTCTATGCCTGACCTTGGTCAGTCTGTATCACCCACTTTTATCAAGAATACTGCTAAGTCAATTGAGCAAGAATCTCCCACCCTCAGTATCTTATCAGCCTTAATATCTGATCCAATTCCTCATTCCCTCGAATCCCCCAGATGACATCTGATCACCCTGGCCTGCATGCAGCAAGAATCCTATCAAGTCAGCTTAACCAGAATCACCCCTTATCCCTAATGTTTCTTCTTAGTGATTTGAAAACATTAAATCCCATCATTGTACTGCATAGTTGTCAGCACTTGAATTAAAGAAGGACAAACAAATTTATGGTAGGCTGTTAGAAGTTGAGCCCAATCTCTCTCCCCTACTGCAAAATTCCATTACGGTAGTCCCTTGAATAAAGTCTTTCTTACTGTTTTTAACAAGTGTTGGAATAATTTTTACTTAACTTTATATAAAAAATGAATAGGCTGTAAAGAGATAAACAACTGTTTTTAATAGGTTATGAAGCAAAACAACATGACTAATAATTCTGCAATGATAAAGTCTTTAAAAAATATATGACTTAAAATATTAATACATCATAAAATTTTAGAATGTAAAGAAGTAATGAATAGGGTTGAAAGTGGTATTGAATTTATTTTACAAAGAAAGCCAATATATATTGAATCATCATTGATGTTAAGTTAATAAGAAAAAAAGTAAATATGCATAGAAAACTCAAGAACGGCTGTAGTATAAAACAGCGTATCTTACAAAATCGCTAAGGAAAAAAGTAAAGAAAATTTAACAGACCCTATGAGGTAAATCCATTATTTAGAAACTTATACCAAGATAGGTTGAATAACTTGTCCAAAGTTGCATAATGACCAAAAAACCTAGATTTCAGACCAGAATCAGAATCCAGAGATCAACGACTTAATAACTACATGAGAGAGATTCTTATCCAAGAGAACATGCTTTGAAATGATTATTTGAAGTTTAGATCCAGTAGTTATTTTGTGCAATTTAATAACATTTTAAAAATATAATTCCTCTCAAGATTTTAAATGATTCAGCAGCAGAAAATTGGCTGTGTGGTTCAACACACATTCACACCTCCATGGTATACATATTTTGCCTGTGTAACTGCAAAATCAAAATAAAAAACAAAACAAAACAAAAAAAACCAATTACCAAGTTAATTTATGTTTTAGACATGAATGCCATCTAATGAGAGAATTAAATCTCCTGGGTAATAATAATAAACTCTAATGTGAAAATCGAGACATTAATGATTCCAGAATTTGTAACATCCAGACAAAAGGTAGAAGCAAGCATTATTCAGTTACTATTGATGGAGGAATTATTTTTTTAAAAAAAAAGAGTTCTGTAAAACAGATGTAGTGGACATGAAGTAAATATTTATTGAGTCAAAATGTCATTTTCTCTTACAGTTTAAACTGTCACACATACATATTACAAAGGTAGGCAGGAAACCTTGTCAATTTCAAGAACTGTCACTCCATAAAATGATAAGCCATAGGGGACAACAAATACTAGAGTCAAGTTGCTAAAGCAAAGGCAGAAATAAAAATTAAACCAAAACATACATTGATTTGACTGTCATGGTTGGTTGGGTTTGGCATGATCCCTGGCAGGATCTGTTTTATATTGAGAAATAATGAACAGTTGCTTTCTCTGCCGACATGTTTTCAGTGAGGTGTAGGACACAGGAAAGGCTAAGCAACATTTAATTATTGCTCCAGCATTATAATAAACTGAAAAAGATCTGGGAGAACACAAATAAGCAGCACATTAGAAATCTCCTGTGGCACCCTGGAAACCCTACAAAGGAAATGCTAACGTGTTTTCCATTCACTCAGCCTAAAGCATAATTCTCCAGTTTCCTGGATATACTAATTTCATGAAGAATAATTTAAGTGTTATATAGAACACACACAATCAAAAGAAAAAGAAGGGCTACAAAATCTTTCTTCCTTTTAATTGTTTATTCATTCTGATTGGGATTGGAAGGCCTTTAAAAGACAAATGTCTGACAGCTATAAATAATTAAAATACTAGCAAGAACAGCAATAATTACAAGAAAGAAAATGTCCATCTTGATTATACACGTTTTCAATGAAAAGAGTGAGACACTACTGAATATCAAACACTAACATATGAAAGCAAAAACAATTGATGATTTTTATAAGAATGTATTAAGAGAGAATTAAAAGTAAACTCTAGTTCAATGATAAGTTCTTGTAAATAATTATATACATCATTCTTATATAAAAAGATATTCCTCTCACAGAATGGAATATTTATTTCCATGACTACGAAAGGAAAACTTGTACTGAGAAACCTAGCCTGCTCAGATTTGTTTTGTTTGGATTTAAGCACATACTTGGAAGTAAGTCTATCATGGGAGGGACAAAAACAAAACAGAAACAAACTCATCCAGATTACCTATGAAAACTGTAGCTTACACTGGCATTCTTATAGATATTATATTACTTTTTTATTTAAATGATAAATCTTATAAAGTTTAAGAAGAGTGGAAGATGTTTGTCTAATTGCCCTGGAAGAAGCCTTAGGGCTTGCTGTTTATGTTCTCAATAATCAATGCTGAAAGAACACTCTGACTTACAATAATAGTGTGAGGTGACAATTTCTTTGAACATTCCTTTACAGCATATTAGCTTTCTGCCATTAATGAGTTATATGGTACATAGAAGGAATAAAGTAGATGTTTTAGGAGGGAAACAAAATAGATTTGTTTAAAAGAACAGTAAAAAAAAACCTCTTTTTTTGGCTAGGCACATTTTAGACACAAGATTTTAAGAGAGCATAAGACAATACAAAGAGCTTTCACTATCTCATAACATTAGTGTAGCTGCTTATAATAGGCTTATCGATCCTAAAAAGAAGTTATGGGAGCCTATAAATATAGCTGATAAATGTATGCATTAATACACCTGACACTTAAATATCCTAAGAAGTGATATTAAGCTTCTAAGTACTTATTTTTCTTCCCTTCAAAACAAAATGTTTAATTGTCATTTCCTTCATTCTGATGTGTTGCTAATTTCCAGGGTACATAAAACAGCAAGAAATCAGCTTAAGTTGTAGAAGAGAAATATCAAATATAGATAAGCCACAGGGACTTAAATTTCAGATAAGTATAAAAGGCAAACTATTTATGTATCAGACTCATGAGGATCTGTCTTATTTTGTCAATAAACAAGATTCAAAAGCTCTAGTAACTGAGAGCTCTGTCCAGCAACATCCATTTTCATAATAACCATAAGCAGCCCAGGATTTTTTTAAAAAAATAACTGTTATATAGCTCTTAGCAGAGGACCACCCAACATGTTAGGCCACTCACCCAGTAAGTATCATGTGATGATGATGATGACAAACTCTAAAATACGGATTGTATGCCAAGTCGTATGGTGCTTAAGAAGCATGGGAAGAAGTCATCATACCACATTAAATTCTAGAAATCCATGATTTGAGGATTTAAAAGGGATCTTAAATTTGTGGTGATTTACTGCTTTACTTACAACTTTCTACATTTCAGAAAAATGCCTTGATAAATTGAGACACAAATATGTAAAAGTTTTTCCAGTACCAAAATTTTACAAAATAAAATTTTAATTTAATAAGCATTTAAAAAATGTGAACTAAATTTTACTTAAACATTCATCCTAATTTTAAATTGCTAGTCGCCTCTTTTCAAGAGCCACTCAGACATCCTGACATGCAAAATATAATCCCTTAGATTGATTTCATATTTTGGCTATTATAAATAGTGCTTTAATAAACATGAGAGTGCAGATATCTCTTTGACATACTGATTTCCTTTCCATGGGATAAATAACTAGAAGTTAGATTGCTGTGTCATATGGTAGCTCTATTTTTAAGCTTTTGAGGAACCTCCATACTGTTTTTTATAATGGCTGTACTAATTTACATTCCCACCAATGGTGTAGAAAAGTTCCCTTTCCTCTACATTTTTACCAGCATTTGCTATTTTTTGCATTTTTGTTAATGGACATTCTAACTGGGGTAAAATGATATCTCATTGTGGTTTTGATTTGCATTTCCCTGATGATTAGTGATATTGCGCATTTTTTCATATACTTATTGGCCATCTGTATTCTTCCGAGCAATATTTACTGACATCACTTGCAGTAGATATATACAACAATGGAATACTATACAGTCATAAAGAAGGAAATCCTGTCATTTGCAACACATGGATGATCATGGAGGATGTTAAATGACATAAGTCAGGAACAGAAAGGTAAATACCACATGTTCTAACTCATAAGTGGAAGGTAAAAATGTTGATCTCATAGAAATAAAGAATAGAATAGAGGCTACTAGAGGCTGGAATAGGAAGAGGTCAGTTAACGTATACAAAATTATAGCTAGACAGGAGAAATAAGTTCTAGTGTTCCACAGCACTTAAAGGTAACTATAATTAACAATAATCTATTGTATATTTTCAAAAAGCTAGAGGATTTTGAATGTTCCCATCACAAAGAAATGATAAATGTTTGAGATGATGGATATGCTAATTACCCTGATTTGATTCTTACACACTGTATAACATGTATCAAAATATCACACTGTACCTCATAAATATGTACAATTATGTCAATTAAAATTGTGAAAATTAAAAATATGTATACGAATATAATCCCCTATTTTTGCAGAAAGGTGGGGAGAAGAAGCCACAAATGAATAGTTGCTTTTTGGAAACTAAAATTAAACCATTTTACTTTAAAACTGTGAATAAACATGAAGCAGAGTTTTTGTTCCTTTAAATAGAGTAACTACTCAATTTCTCTTTTTTCCAGTTGTAAAATAGTACCAAGCATAGTCTCTGCCATTTACTTTGGGGCCATCTGTATAATATACAATTTACCTAAAAATAGCTCATTTCTTTCATGCAACAAAATAATTTAGAAGCTCATTAAAAATAAACTCAATGGGCCGGGTGTGGTGGCTCACACCTGTAATCCTAGCACTCTGGGAGGCCGAGGCGGGTGGATCGTCCTGAGCTCAGGAGTTCGAGACCAGCCTGAGCAAGAGCGAGACCCCATCTCCACTAAAAAAAAAAAAAAAATAGAAAGAAATTATATGGACAACTAAAAAGTATATATATATATATAAAAAATTAGCCAGGCATGGTGGCGCATGCCTGTAGTCCCAACTACTCGGGAGGCTGAGGCAGAAGGATTACTTGAGCCCAGGAGTTCGAGGTTGCCGTGAGCTAGGCTGACATCACGGCACTCGACTCAGGGCAAGAGAGTGAGACTCTGTCTCAAAAAATAAAAAAATAAAAAATAAAATAAACTCAATGAATCAACTAGATCACCATAAATTTGGAGATGATGTAAGAAACCTCATAGCCAAGACAGAATGAGTTTTCAATGACCAGATTACAAGTAATAAAAATTATGATGGTGGACCCTCTGGCAAATAAAAGATGTGTTAAAAATTCTAAGTACATCTTTAAAGAAGAAATCAATTATTTTTTAAATGTGTGAAACAGGTTGTTAAATGGATGATGACTTAATATATCAGAAAGACAATTTTATTATTGTAAGAATTTATTTCAAGGAATCATCAAGAAGCTAGATCAAGAGAGCAGCCTCAGGACACATGCCCTCCTCATTTTAAAACACTACAAATGTCTATTGGTAGTAATGGTGGTAGAGTTAGATGCACTATGGAAGTGTGTATGCATACACAAATATGTATATGATAATATTGGAAAAGAAAAGGAAATGCTACAATGTGGCCAGCGATTTTGGAGAATTTCTGAGAAATAGAAAAAGACAGGATTAGATTGGAAAAAAAAAACCAAAACTATAGGCCTACACAAGGTAGGGCTCTAGAGAAACCACTTCTGGGTTTATTTAAGCTTGATGGGAACAAATTGAGGAGGAGAAAAAGATCCTGTGCCAATCTTCAGGGTGAATATTCATGGAACTATATTCTTGCCAGTCAATAGATCAGCCCATACCTCATCCCCCATCTGCATTAAAGAACTGGCAATAAAGTATGTTTACCCGCTATCTAAAACAGATCACATGGGCACTTGTTTCAGAGAAATAACTGTATGTTAGGTTGCCAGGAAATCCAAGAAAAAATTCCCTCATGAAGGAAACAAGCTATCAA
>RJWJ010035961.1:0-16356 GCA_004363605.1 Indri indri
AAGGGGTTGGGGAATTACCATCCTTATTATTAATAACCTTTTCTAAGAAGACCTCTAATACAAGTGGAAATTTCAAGAGCTCTTAACATACAAAAAAATGGGTCAGAACTTTGCAAATGGTATTAGAAGGTAGAGAATAACCTTTCAACAGTCAAAGGTGGAAATGCGGGAACACTGGAATAAGAGGGTAGAAAGAAATTTAGCCTGAGAGAAATGAAGATATTGTAAGAGGGAATAGCATGGTGAGAATTAAAAGTGGGGAATTCAGAAGATAGTGCCAGACTAAATGTACACAGTGAGCTATGTGATTTGCATAAAGGAATAGGTCTGAAACTTGGGATTTATAATAGAATCTGTATTTCAAAGCTAGAAAGGACTTTGGAAGGAAAAATTACACATAGTAAGCACTAACTATTCACCAAGCATAATTCTTTCATAGAGGGATTTTCAGGGAAGCAATAGCTTTGAAGCCACTAAACATAGATGCAAATCTTGGCTCTGCCACTTTTTTGCTTTGTGATCCTGGGCAAATTAATTAACCTGTCTGAGCTCATGTATATTACAGGGAGAGAAAGTCTTCCTTTGCAAGGGTTTTGTGTGAATAAAAATGAAACCATTCTCTGAAGTGCATAGAACATTGTAGCTACTCTGTGAATGTTAATTTTCTGTTACCTCTTTAATAGTTTAGAGTAGTGAGACTTAGAGATTAGGTGGCATCTTTAATGAAGAGATTTGGCCAAATTTAGGTTTCTGTTTCCTGCTCTGATTCCCACCCCCCACTCCCCCAACACACATTACACTTTGTTACCACTCAAGTTTGAATGACCTCTATTAGGCTACCTGGACACATTCGGTGATGCCATATCACTGGGCAGTTTCTAAGAAAGCAACTAACTATTCCTTACTGTTTCCTAGAAATGCATAAAAAGCAGCCCTGTCGTGGAGACAACAAGGCAGATGACCAATCAACTGTCCCTGAAGGTGTATAATCTAATGCGGTGGTTGAATTAGATAGAAAAGAACTCTATGCTATTGTACAGCAGGAAAGGGCAAGCAGATGATCTGAGTGGAACAGTGAAAGCATCTATTAAGGAAAAAATGTTTCTCGAGCCACTGGGACAGTGGAGCTAAGCTTTTAGGTTATTGTGGACATAAGATAAAAGCTATTTTTCATTTTGAGTCAATATTTTTTTCTGACATTTCCTGGCATAATTATCTGGACATTAACATGGCAATGACTGAACTTTGGGCTCATTGATTCAGATTCACAGGGAACAGAAGCTTCAAAAATCTGTTGTCTTGGGAGAGGTCGTTGCATGCTCTTACCTAAGCACTCTGAGACTCAAGTGTTGTCTTAGTCACTCTGGACAGATGTAAAAGGGCACTGGCTCAAACTCCTTCTCTTTCTCCAGTGTTTTTTATAGCAAAATGTACAAGGATGATCGTGTCTGTGTATTGTACGAGTCCAGAGCCATGTGACTTGAGGTTTTATGAACTTAACTGGTAGCTCTTTCCAATGTGTAATACCTACCCAGCTCCTAAGAGTATACCCTAGGGGCAGATATGTAGATTTGTTGGTGTGCAGACATGAGACGTAGTACCCTTTCCTGAGGCTGTGGTCCCAGTGGGCAGACGGGAAGCAGACACGCTGAGTGGTGTGCTTTCAGACAGTAACTGGAAGGATTGATGTCATTTTATAGTCCATATTTCACAATAAGGCACTAAGCCTAGCTTTCTGTCCTCTCAGAACTGAACCATGTGCACGAGCCTAAAAAGGGAAAACTAAAAGCAGAACATGAGGAATATGTTCCATTATAAGCTCAGGAGGGAGGTGAAAAGTTTAAGCAAATGAAAAACAGAATCATTGTCAACGGTTGGATATTGTGATTCACATACAAATGCACCCAGCCATTAACCAACTGCCAACTGTCTTTTGGGGGCAAAAGAAAATATTACAAGATATAAGACGGATATTTAGCTGTTTTTCCTTAGCTTGATAAAAGGCAGGCTTTCCATCTTTTCCCAACTCTTATGTGCTACAGAGAAAGGGTTTTAGTAGAGAGTGAAAGACCACCAGATCCCTGCCACAGGGATGGGAAGCGGTGTAATCAGAGGAGGGAAAAACCATATTATTTCGGATAAACAAAAAGGGGAGAGCAATTTAATTGGTTCCTGATGTTCCACATAACACAGGCCAGAGCTCTTAAAACCTAGTGGCTTATTTTTATTTGTGAACATATTTGAGTTTTTGAAAAAATGGGTTTTCCATCTGTGTTGGTGGAATTCCAGTCAAGAAACTTCGATCCTGGCTGCTTTGATCTTGTGCTCACCTTTCCAAATCATAAAAAGGTCTTCTCTTTTTCCTTTATGTAAAAGTACTTCCAGCCAATATTTAATATGAAAGAGATGTTTATCAGACTTGGGATGGGCATATTGAAGCTATTCAAGGGTTGGCGCTTTCTTTCCCTGTCTTTTCTTTTTCTCATGTACACACTTTTTTCCCCCTGCCAGTCTCAGCACTTTGATGATATTTCCTATTGTGGGTTTGTATAAGTGAAGGGGGTATAGGTGGAAATTAATAAAGTTCTCTTAAAAGTGAAAAGAATAAGAACTAAAGGAGAATTGCTGCCTACGAGAGAAACATGTATTAATTCAATTGCAAAACCTCTGACAGTGAGCTGTGATTATTTCAGAGGGTTGACAATTTCAGTATTGTATGTTTGCCAGATCTTGATGTGAAGTCCAGACTTAGAGGCGGTATTTGGAAGATAATTCTCAGTGGGTGCTGCTGTTACATTTTTTCCCTTCCTATCTCTAGGAACGCTATCTGTCTATAAATTATTTAAATTCAGTAAATCAAATAGGTCTCTTTGTGAACTTTTGCAAATAAAAATGGAATTTTTTATTTTAAAAACCAACTGATGGTGATAAAGTAGATCTTTTTTCAAGTGAAAGAAGTATTTAGTTCCTGGATCTCAAAGCCTAGTGATCTGAGACAGCTCTAGAGCAAACCAACATTTTTCAGCCCACTTTCCACGTAATGTTTTTTTTATGAGCTGTGATGCTCATCAGTAAATGAACATATAATTAGCATTATTTCTTATACAAGGTAAACGTGCTTATAACATTTCAGTTTCTTCCAACATTTAAAGAAAAACACTCAGTGAGAGAGAAATGCATCTACTTTAAGGAAAATGGAGCTTTGCTCAACCTTAATTTGCAAAATAAGACACAATAGGATGAATATTTACACGTCAAAAAGAATTACATTATTTGGCCAAAAAATTACTACAGAGTTCCTTTAAATCATACAGTCTGGCAACGTAGTTTAAATATGCTTTTAGTAACCATAATTTAATCAACTTTCAGTAACATAGAATACAATAAAGAAAGTAAATTTCTAATTAGCTTCCTTGTAACTCTTTGTTTCTAATAAAACAACAACCACAGTCTTTGCCTATATTGCCCACTTCGGCAGCCAGCAAGCTTTGAAGAACTTTCTTCATATTCTACTAAAACAGAACTCTAATATCACATGGACTAATTGAGCCTTTTTACATAAAGTCTATAGGATGGAAGCTTTCTTGAAAGATAATGAGTTAGTAAAATTATGGTGAAGGATAAAGGAGGCAGGACAATGTCAGCTTTTAAATATCCATTTATCACACATTCCAGATGATGGAAAAGAAATGCTGGAGCAATAGGTCAGCTGTTTTAATGTTTCTCCCTGAATCAAAGAGGGGAGGGGACTTTATGGATCCCAGCTGTGCTTACTTTCGGGTTTCCTGGCTCCTTACCATTCTGTATTCTGTAGTCTACGTGTCCAAAGCTCAAGGGAGATTTTGAGCCAGCAGCTCTTGCACAAGTTAGTTTTCTTTTCTTTTCTTTTTCAAAAGAAAGAATATCGCATACTTGTAATGCTTACCATACTGCCCTGATGCACTTAAATGCCAGGCCAAGGCAGGGCAGGAGGTGGGGGTGGGGAAGGGGGAGACGGGAAGAGGAAGGGGGATAAGACAAGAGGGATGAAGAAAGAATGGAAGGGAGGAAGAAAGACTCTCAGAAAGTGAGTCTAGTGTGTTCCATTAAGTTCCAAGGAAGGAAAAAAGGAAGGGAGAAAGGAAAGAAGCAACCAAAGAACCAAGAATTGAGAGGACTAAAGGGACTTCTCTATTTTATTTACCTCCTTTCTAGGTCAGTAGTTCTTCAATGTTAGTGCACAGCATCATCATCAGGAAAGCTTATAAAATGTGAGATCCCAGGACCTGCCCGCAGTTTCTGATTTGTCGGGGCTGTTCTGGGGCCCGGGAATCTGCATTTGAACAAGAGAAAACTTAGTAACACTTAATGCTGGAAAGCAGTTTGTCCCAGGTATGGGGGCCCCTGTAGAGGTTGCCTGAAGGTGGGCGATATGGCACAGGATGAAGTCACATAAGCAGAAAGAAGAATGAACATTTCAGACGGAAATAGAGGACGGGGGAAGAAAAATGCCTAATGAGCAAAACAAAAGTAACAGTAATGAGATGTGGGAGAAGCGGGTGGTTAAAGGAGGAAGTGTGTAGCTACAGAGATCCATTTTAGCTCATAACATCCAGATTTGCCGACTGAGATGACATAGAGGACAGGAAAAGAAGAAATAAAAGATGACCAATTTGCTGCTAACGCATTAATTAAATTAGCCAAAACTTTTGGCTAAAATTCTTGGTCACTTGGTCAGTCACATGTCCCCCACATTCCACTTTGAAATACTTATTGCACAATAAGGAAATCACAAGAAAGTACTATCAGAAATAAATGACTGATTGAATTAATTGCCCGCATGCCCAGAGAGGAAGATGGAATTTCAAAGCAGCTGAAGCAAATCTGCTCCAGAGGAGATAGGATCAAAACTCACCAACAGGCAGCCGGTCGGGGGCTGTGGGGTGGGCTGCAAGGCCCCTGCCAACCTCTGCCTGGAGATAGGAGTTCCGCCAGGGGCCCACCTCTGTGCCTTCATTTCCCTGGTCTTACACGTGTCCCCACTCCTAGCACAGCACCCTGTACACAGTAAGGGCTCAACAAATGAATGAATCAGCAGTCCAGTAATTCAGTCCTTCAGGGGTGTCAGGTGGAATGGACTGGGCACCTAGAATGTGGCAGGCATTGTTCCAATCCCAGGGGACACAAGCAGTGTAGAAAACACACACACACCCGTGTGTTCTCATCAAGTTTATACATTAGAGGTGACTGATAAACAAGCCAAAGGGAAAGAAGGCAGAGGGGAAGAAGGTGTCCCCAGTCCCTGCTGTTGTGAAGAAGCAGGAGGCCAAGAACGTGGTGAATCCCCTATTTGAGGAAAGGCTGAAGAATTCTGGCATTGGACAGGACCTCCAGCCCAAAGGGGACCTCGCCCACTTTGTCCAATGGCCCTGCTACGTCCGGTTGGAGCAGCAAAGGGCTACCCTCAATAGGCACTGAAAGTGCCTCCTGCAATTAACCAGTTTGCTCAGGCCTTGGACCGCCAAATGGGCACTCAGCTGCTTCAGCTGGCCCACGAGTATGGAGCAGAGACTGTTGGCCCAGGCTGAGAAGAAAGCTGCTGGCAAAGGGGATGCCCCCACTGGGAGGCCACCTGTCCTCTGAGCAGGGGTTAATACTGTCACCACCTTGGTGGAGAACAGGAAGGCTCAGCTGGTGGTGGGCGCACATGCTGTGGATCCTGTCGAGCTGGTTGTCTTCCTGCCTGCTCCGTGTCGGAAGATCGAGTCCCTCACTGCGTTATCAAGGGGAAGATAAGACTGGAGTGTCTCGTCCACGGGAAAACCTGTGCCACTGTCACCTTCACACTGGTCAACTCGAAAGACAAAGGCTAAGCTGTCAGGACCAATTACAATGACAGACTTGATGAGATCTGCCACCGCTGGGCAGGCAGCATCCTGGGTCCAAAATCTGTGGCTCATATTGCCAAGCTGGGAAAGGCAAAGGCTAAAGACCTTGCGAGTGAACTGGGCTAAATGTACACTGTTAAGTTTTCTGTACCTAAAAATAATAAAAAATTTCTCCTTAAAAAATTGCCAGTAGAAGGATGGAAACTTGTTATTCCTTGACTCAGAAAAGAAAATTTCAAAGTTCAAGTGCCTGTTCTGAGAGTTTAGAGTTCAAAATGGTATCTGGTTAGCCACTGATGATTACAAAATTTCTATGCATGAAGGACTTGGAGGCAGCAATAGGGTTGGTTGGAAGGAAGCCTACAGTTGGGTTTATGTAGCACTTTACATAAGTTTCAGAAAGTCAGCCATTCATCTCAAAGAATAAGGTATGACAGAGATTATTGGTGGTGGGGTGGCTACAGCTATCCTAGTCTGTTTTTTTGGTGAGCCAACAACAAGGCTACTACTCCCTGAAGCGGAGTCACGCAACGTCTCACTAACATATCTTAACTACAGGAAAAATGAAAACATGGGTCTTAAAAGGGACTGATAAACTATTGCCTGCATCCTAGCGGGGACTCTACTGACTACAAAGACATTGGAAGGACCTGTACACATCCCACCTCCTGAAATGAAGCAAGCTGGGAAGTCCCCACCGCCGCAGTCTCTTTATTTCAACAGCAGACATTCCCATTCCCTGGTCTGTCAGTCTACTCAGTGTCTTGTGTCTCAGTGGGAACATTTGGTGCTCCTAGGTGGCACACACATGTGTGGGAAGCCGTCTATCCAGCCACCTCCTTCTGCCAGTGTTGCGTTGTAGCTCTCATACATCGTTGGATGTCCCGTTGCACAAGTGTAGTTGGAGCTTCCCCTACACCCAGGAAAGCAGTTCACAAGCTCCAGGATTTTCGGTTTCCCTGACACCTTTTCTAGATATATTCACTGCCCTCTACCCTAAGAAGAAGAAAGTGAGGACACTGGTATCTGACTTCATCCTATTCTTCTTCTCCACACTCCACTAGAAAGAGAAGAGATGAGATTTCATTCCTTTCAGTGTGGCAGAGGCTATGCTTACTGAACTCCTGTCTACTTTATACTTGTGAAACTCTATGATCAAGTTAGCTATTATGCAAGTGAGAGCTCAAAGAATTTAGAAAATCCTTTTCTCTCTGGGCAAAGCTATTTCTATTTGACAGTGAGAAGCTTAACATCGACTGCTTTATTTCTCTTGCATTCTTGCTGTTAACAGTGCTGATTACCCCCTGCCACCCAAGTTAAGTGGATGCTCAAAAGAGGAAATTCACATTAAAATATTTCAAAAACTTATTCATATTACACAAATATTTTTCAAGTTTATCATTCTTGAAAATATTGCTTATTTTTATTTACCGGCATTTGTGTAATTAAATCTATCAATCTTTTCCTTTATGCTTTCTTCCATTGGTATCATGCCAAATCAAAGATTATTTTTTAATCAGTATCTTTGTGTAAGAATGTAGGTATCTATTTCATGAATGAGCACCTCAGTACTCCCTACCTTAGTAAATGTTACTTCCTTTCTTCCTGTTGCTCAGGGCAAAACTTGGGCATTATCTTTACTTCTGTCTCTTACATTTAACATATTCAATGCCCAAGCAAATCATGTTAACTTTTCCTTTGAAATATATCTAGAATCCAAGCATCTCTCGTCTGGTCAATTGCAGTAGGCTCCTAAATGATCTCTTGTTCTTTCCCCCCTGGTTGTCTCTTTTCAACATGCCAGGCAGACTGTTCTTTTAATACATGTGTCATTTTTCTTCCTAAAACCAATGGCTTCATCTCATTCAGAGAAAAGTCCCAAGTTCTTCCCATGGGCTTCAAGGCCCTGTGTGGTCTCTCCCCCAGCATACACACCCACCACCACATACAACCTTCTCTGACTTTCTCTCCCAACCTTCCTTCCCTTCCTCCTTTCTCTCCAGCTATGATCTTGACCTCTTGCTGTTCATTTAATAAGGGAAGCAAACTGCCAACTTAAGACTATTGCACTTCCCTTCCCTTCTACCTGGAATGCTTACCCCTGCCCCTTCCTCACCCCCTCATCTGCTTTCCTCAGGTCTCTATTCAAATGCCATCATTACATAAGCTTTCTTGACCATTCTATCTAAAATATGCACATCCCTAATAACTCTACACTCCCCTTTCTCTAATTTTCTTCAGAGTACTTATATTATACATGACATATCACACATGTACTATATATTATACCTAACACATATATACTTATATCTGGCATATTATTTGTTTATTAGTTGATTTCTGTATCTTCCCATTAAAAGGTAAGCTCCTTGAGGGAGAGCTATGTTTTCTACACTGTTGTATCCCCAAGGTGTAAAATGGGACTTTTCTTTCTTCCTTAAGATATGTTTTTTTCCCTTTGACCTCATTTTGGGATGACTTATGAATAAAATTACAAGTCATTTTTTAAACTACTAAAATTAATTTTATGTAGTTATTTTGAAACTTTATCATACTGAAATGTGTTCTATAATGCTGTCTTTAGAACATTTTTATCTTTACTTGTAAGTCAGATTGATTTGTAGTTTTTTTTACTGTATTAAAATCTCCTGTATTTCTAATAATTTTTGCTTCAGAGAGTTGAATGCAGTATTGTTGGATGGCCAAAGATTCACTACTATATTTTTTGATAAATTATGCCATCTATTTCTATAAACTGTCCACATTTATCTCACTTAATTTTTTCCTTAAATGTTATTTATTCTGATTTTAATGTCATCCCTGAGTTTTTAAATTAGCATTTGCTTAGTTTATTTTCAAGCTTCTATTTTTGTTGTAGGTATGCTTGTTAAAAATAGCAGATAATTTTTTTTATTCAAACACTCAACCTTTAAAAAAAACTTTTTAGACTTATTTTTAAAACTTAAAAACTTTTTTTAAACTTTAAAAACTTATTTTTAAAACTTTATAGACTTATTTTTATTGTTACCCTGTATCTGCATGTCCACCGATTATTTAGAAACAAATGTCACACATCGCATCATTTCATATTTAAATATTTCAGTGTATGTCTCAGAAGAAAAGAACTCTCTTAAAACATAACTGCAATACTGTTACCATACCTAAAATTAATGATAGTTCCCTAATATGAAATACCTAGTTATAATTAAAATTTTGCAATTGTCTCATTTTTAAACATAATTTGTTTGTATCAGAATCCAACTAATGTTCATACATTGCAATTGGCCAATATGCCCCTTAATTCTGTGTAATCTAAAGGTCCACCTCTATCTCTGTACTTTGTCTTACTCCTCCACCCTCCAGTCAAATTTTCCACCTAAAATTGTCCCCAGGATGAGTTGTCAGAGGCGGCCCCTTGGACCTAACAAAGAGTGGTACATGTGACTGGTAGCCTCCCATTTATTAATATTTTACATTTTTCAGGTTTCATCAACATGCTGGGCCAGAGTCAGGTGCAACAAGTTATCGTTTCCTAATGCATCTGGTATGTCTCTAGCTTAGTAGTGGTTTCACTAGGTAATATATATGTATAATCAGTGAGAATCACATATAATCATTTATGTAAACTCCCTGAAAACCCTCACCTTCCTACTTTCTGTTTTCATAGACTGGGGTTAGAGGAAAGGGTGTTGTTAATTGCTAGGGCCTATTGTGCCATCTCTTGTTATGCCTTATACGTCCACTCCTGTTTGTTGGTGTCTGTCTTTAGAAAGCGCGTACTTGCAACTTCATTATTTTCAGCTGCCAACCTTAGTTACCCATTTTTGTAAAACTGGAAAACTTTTATTCAGCATCCTATTAGATGCATATAGCATTTGATCTCCCATATTTCTCCTCCATGGTTTTTGTCTTCTTTCTTAAAAATTCCACTTCTTTGTATTTTGCTTTATGTTAATAAGAATAGCTGAAATTTTTAAGGATTGTATGTGTCAGACATTTAGACTTTTGCATTAATTACCTCATTTAATCCTTATGACAAACCAATAATAGAGGTACTATTAGCTCAATGTTATAGATGAGGAAATCAACACCTAAAAAAGTTAACTAAAGCAGCACAAGGCTACATAGCTGAAAAGGAGTGGAGCTATGATTTGAACTCATCTGTCTAAACATCCATGACCCAATCACAATACTGCTGTGGTTATACTCTGGTCTAAGAGAAGTCCAGCAGTGGATCTAACCCATTCATTTAATTTCCAGAAGGGTCTATTCTGCTAATTATTGGTTTTGTTTTATTTTTTGGCAATCATGTTTTAAAATCTATAAGAATTCATTCTTGCTTTCCGCTTACTACTTTCTAAAACATTCTAATGGAAGCATGTTTTTATTGTATCTATGCATTATCCTTTAGATCTTATTGGGAATGACATTTAGAATTTTTAAAAAGGCCTATTTCAGTTTTCTTCATTACCATTCCTCTACTGAGACTATTTTCTCTGATTTTTTTTTTTCCATTGGTTTTTCTTTTTCTGGTGGCTGATTCTTTTCTTTCCTTTAGTGATTTTTTCACCGACTACTCATTTATGAATAAAGGGTTCCAATGATTAGCATCAGTGGCCAACATGGGCTTCCTTAACAATCCCATTTGATTTTGTTTAATATCCTTTGGTAGGCCTCTTCCTTCCCTTCCCTTCCCTTCCCTCCTCGTGTGGGGCAGGTAGATGTAAGCATCCTGTCTATCCTGGGTAAGGTGAGTCTGCTGGGCTGGACTGGAAATTTTTCTTCTTTTCAAGCTATGGGCTAGAAGCAGACCTGGAGAATGGTCTCAGAACTGCCCCTTTAGTGAGTTTTCGGGTGACAAAGCCTCATTCAATTTACCCTGTGACTTGTCCCAAGTAAAGTACAGGCTGAATGAATGCCCAGCCACTCCACATGGCACTCAAGGCGGGCTTTGGGCATCCTGTGGCTTGCTCTCTGGTGACTGACTGATCCTCAACTTGCCCACTCACACAGCCTTTGCTCATGGGATCCCAGGGGCTTCCATACCTAGTTAGAAATGTAGTTGCCAGTGGGAAGCAGGAGAGGTTGCCATGGTGACCAAACATGAGTGACATTTTATTGATATACTGAATTATTTTCTCCCCATGTGGTTTTTTTGGTGGAAACTTCTGTTTAGCAGAATTTTGGACTCCACTTGCTACTTCAGAAGCCTGCTACAGAGAATCATCCATTTTATTTATTTTAGCTGTCCTTACCAAAGGAAGCCTGGAAATAAATACCAGAATTGACCCTTCCATGTGAGGAGCACAATTTAGTGGATTTTATATTCATTATTATGGTATAATGATTAGTCACTGTGGTTACCTTTCTCATAATCATGTCTAAGAAAAACTGTCCTTTTCCTATCCTATACCTGGCTGATGGAGGGAATAGTCCTGGACAGGTATGTTTTGTAACATAGGAACATTCCCCCTACCCTACTGCATTGAAGTTGTCAGGGAGGAGTCATCTGACCCACACATAGCCAGTAATATGAGGAAGCTTGAAACAAAAAGTTTTGTCCCAATAGGGATGAGCTTGGACAATCATATTCTCATTCTCGAGAATTTGGTAAGGAAACATGGTGTGAGAACCAGGGAGTGGCAGGAAGAACAGGAAAACAAAAGGGTGTATAGAGAGAAGTCTTGAAGTTCTGCTGGGATCATAATCAAGCCAAAGTTATGAAGAAACAGAAAACACTTCATTTAAATAAAAGATTTATAGTCAAAATGGGCAAATGGGCTAATAGTAGAAGACACAGGGAGAACAGAGATTGAGATAGTGATTGAGTCACTTTATAGGGGTGCTTTAAAGTGGGTATCTACAAACCTGCTGCTCTCAGAGATCTAGTTACAGTCTTTGTGAGCTCACTCAGAGCAGTAGAGTGTACCTGGATTGAATTATAGCCTCTGACTTTTAGGGGAAGATAATTGAGTTCTTAATCATTTTTCCATGCACATTTCTGAAGTTGAGAAAATAGAAAAGTACCAGACATTTTATGAGAAAAAACTTCCCCAACTTTCGTTTTCCCCCTATTTCATTCACTTAAAACTACAGCGAGGAGATACAGTAACTATTTTGTTTTGAAATATTCAGCAAGAATCATCAGGAGAGTAGATGAAGTTTCCCTGATGATTAAGGATGACACAAACAGATCCCTCATGAAATCCAAACAGGCGAGGCTTTTAGGAATTACAATAAAGTTCTAATAACCAAACAACTTCCCTCTTAATATGGAAAATTCATTGAGCAAAGACGTTTTCTCTATATTGTTTGATAAAAGTTTCAGGTTGGTTGTCAGAGGAGAAAGCAATAAGATGACTCTGAAATAGCTTGACTAAAAGACCTTGGTCAGGTGATATATAATTAAAGGGACATTAAGGAATGGAAATAATCTGTTATGAAAAGCGGAGAAGGCTGTGGTGAAAGATTCAGAAAGTGGGGGTATCAGAATAGATATTAAACCGCCATAAAAAAGAATTCCAAAATATGGGGAGTAAATAACATGGAAATTTATTTCTCTGTCAAGCAGCAGTCTAGTGGTGAGTGATCCAGGTTGGTTAGGCAGCTCTCCTGTCTTCAGTTAGTCATTTGGGGACAACGTTTCTTCCATCTTGTCACTTCTTCAATCCTTAGGATGTTGTCCTAATTGATAAAAATTAGATCAAGCTAGAAGGAGAAAGTACAGAGACGAAGGGCAAGCAATTTCCTTTCAAACAGGTGATATAGAAGTTGCGAACCTCTCTTCCACTCACATTCTTCCACACACCTCTTCCATTTCTGTTGGTGAGAGCTAATCCCATGACCATAACTGGCTGCCAAGTAGGCTGGGAAATGGAAGCTATAGCTGGAAATCCATGTGTCTAGCTAAAATTCCACGACTAGGGAAGAGAAGAAAAGACTCCTAGCAGTCTGCCACACCAAACCGATCCCTAGGTAGGAAACAAATCTCTTTAAAAGTTTGGAAACCCAGGTCAATAAAGTTTCCCTAAGAGCCCAAAACCATCTTTGTGGCTCAGAGGCCAAAAGGTAAGTCTCTGAAGTCTGGTGTAATAGCACAAATGGAACCTTTTAGTTACCACCATAAAACTTAATTGTTTTTTTAATTGTTAAAATAATTTTCTTTCCCCTTCATCCCCAAGGAGCCTGTGTGAAAGTGCAGAATGTTTGCTTTTCTAAAAGGGGCAATCTAAAGTTTGTATTTTAATGCTCTGAAAAATTAACTCCATTCAGAGATATCCTCAAATCCCAACACTTTTGTTCTCTCTAGAGCTTTCTTCAAGTATTCCATTGTTCCTCTCACAAAGAAACACAAGGCAAGCTCTCTCCAAAGAGGCTAGGGACCCTTGCTTCTCTCCTTCTGTTGGAACTCCTTGGATAGCAAGGGAAAATTTAAAAAGCTTAAGTAAAGATGCGGATTTATTGGTTTTTGTAACATAAAAGTTCAAGGGACAGACAATAGGTGCACCTTGATTCAGGAGTTCAAAATAAGTAATCAGGATATGTCCCCTCACGCTTCTTTTCTTAGTGTTGTCTTATCCCTTTGGCAAGTTCTCATTCGTGGTGGCCTCCAACACTTCAAGCTTTGTTTCACAGCTCCAATTCTAGCAGGAAAAGAGAATATATTCCTTTCCCATCAGCTCAAGCAAAAATGCCCAAGATCATTGGTACAGATCATTGGCTCTCACAGGATCAGTGGTTCATCTTGGAATCTATCAATGTGACTATGGAATCGAATGCTCTGAATGGCCAGTATCATATCGCAGGTCCACATCCAGAGTAAAAAGTTTAACACCAAACAAAAATGTAGAAAGGAAAATCGGGGAGCTGTTAGCAGAAGGGAGCTTAGATGGTAGACAACCAAATAACAACAGATGTCTACTATTCATCCATCTGCCTGTGGAGTTGACACTTCTGAATTAATCTTAGGATGCCTTAAATACTTGTCTTGGAGTCAGGATATTTTCCAACACCTTTTAAAATACTGAGTTTCCCTGAGTCTTCCTCTTGTGGTATCACATCCCCCATGTTTGTGGTTATCATGTCTTCATGTCCTTTTACTGTGAGGGCAGGCAAATGTCTTTCCATTAGAATGTACTGATCACGGGTTATCTCACAATAATTCCCATTTTGCAAGTGTGACTCTTTGTAGTTTTACTTTTACAGCCCACTTCCATTTTCTGCAACTTCATGGCACACTTTATTTCTACTACAGATGGATTATGTTTCTTTAAAAAAATTCAAGGCCCCTTTAAGATAATGAGGGATACCAAGATTAGAGCATCCATAGCCAGAGTAGTTTGTAAAGGATTTTAGGAAAGAAAACTTTTATTTCTTAAAAAGAATAATGGAATTTCTCCAAGATGCTGTAAAGACCGGTCCTATTGATAGGTGGTTATGTACCCTGGCATATTCTCTAAGGCTTGGAATAGACATTTGTACAATAATAGCAAGACTCAGTTCACATTAATGAGAACTAAGCAGGGAGCAGAGAATCTTGTTTTACCACTGTTTTCTTGGAACAAATAGACGAGTTGGAACTTAATGTAATGTGTGGTGAGGTGGTTAAGAACAAGACTCTGCGTTAAAATCCTAGTTCTACCACTTACTGTCTGTTTGATCTTAGCTAAGTTAACTTGACTTCACTATTCCTTAGTTCCTTCATCTATAAGATGGAAATAATATTATTGACTTCACAGAATTGATGTGATGCTTATATGAGTTGATAATGTACAAAATGTTTAGAATGGTGTGAGAACTTGAAAGTACTGTAAGAGCCATGTAAGTACGTAGTAAGGACTTTGTTAGTGATTCTTATTTTATTTTTTCATGAAAATTCACACATAAATATTCAATGAACAAAGTGAGAGAATTATTTGGTAGCAAGTTCCTTGAAGAAACGACCAAAGCACAGCCCACATTTTCTTTTTATGAATCCTGCCTAAATTACCCACATCTGAGTAAGAAAGTGGCAATGACATGCTAATGGAAAAACAGGCTAATAAGCTTACCCTAGTTTCACGTTCAAGGGGTGGAATAATTTATGGGAAAGCTCTCAAAGGTTCTAAATGCTGCAATCAAATCACTATATGGAGAAAGCTGCAAAATCAAGTTCCAAACAATGAAAACATCAGTTTCTTAATGGAACAGGTCCAACCATCTGGCATTCATATGTTGTTTGTAGGGGCAGTTATTGTACAGACATAATGACCCAATTCCACCCCTAGGCAAGAAGCTTTCACGAAGGAAGTTTACCCTGACCACTTGTGGCTGGTTAAAAGTACCAGAAGAGTTTTGTTTTGTTTTGCTTTTACTCTTCCATTGTTCATGTTTCAAATTCAGACCTTTTTTCAAGAGAATAGGAAAAGAAGCAGCTTCAGATATATTTGCAGCGTTCAAGGGATTGGGCAGATGGAGATTTCAGTGTCTCAGAAAGAAATCTTTTCTTCAAGGCAATTTTTTTTTAAAAAAGTACCCTGTTACACAGGCTAGATACAGGATACAGTCTTAATGATAATCCATTAATGCTTCTAAAAATATTTAAATTAAATATTGGATAATTTTTTTACTACACTTTAAAATGGATTTTTTTTTTTTTTTTTTTTTTTTTTTAAGAGAGAGAGATCCTTGCTCTGTCACCCAGGCTGGAGCACAGTGGCGACATCATAGCTCACTGCAGCCTCAAAGTCCAGGCCTCAACTGATCTTCCTGCCTCAGCCTCCTGTGTAGCCAGAACTACAGGCAGGGGCCACGATGCCCAGCTTAAAAACTGATTTTGGATAAAACTTGGAACACAGAAAATAATCACATTTCATTTTTCTTTGGATGAATTGCTAATTTCGTTGGCATATTATCTTTTTTGTTTACTGTGGAACTTGACCTATAGTCTAAGGTTCAATTGTTTATTTAAAATTAATTCAACAAGTATTTACTGTGCCTCTATGACATGCTACATACTGAGCTAGGTATATACCTATTTAATGGAGTATAAAAATACAAGGTTTTAAAAAAATGGAATAGGCATCCTATGAAAAGAGCAGATTGATATAACAATCTTACCATTGTAAGAGTTTTTAAAAATATAACACAATCATAAATTCTTTGCCTAGGCCAATGTCTAGAAGAGTGTTTCCAACTTCTTCCTCTAGAATTCTAATAGTTTCATTTCTTAGGTTTAAATCTGTTACCCAGCGTGAGTTGATTTTTGTGAGAGGTGAAAGGTGTGGATCCTGGTTCAGTCTTCTACATGTAGCTATCCAGTTTTCCCAGCACCATTTATTGAATAAGGATTCTTTTCCCCAGTGTATGTTTTTGTCTGCTTTGTCAAAGATTAGGTGGCTATATGAGGATGGTTTTATGTCTGGGTTCTCAGTTCTGTTCCACTGGTCAATGGCTCTGTTTTTGTGCCAGTACCATGCTGATTTTAATATTACAGCTTTGTAATAGAGTT
>RJWJ010035962.1:0-16354 GCA_004363605.1 Indri indri
TGCTATAGATAATATAAGTCTTCTTCTTTTCTTATCACTGTCACCCATGGGGGTATCTGCAGGCATTTTTGACATGTTCAACAATATTTTTATATCATGAAGCAGAGAATAAGCAAAAAAATACAGTGAGTAATGCATATCGGTCTTGGTCTCCATGTGGGGTCTTCTAAGGAACCTGCTTGTTGCTGGCGCACATGGCCTGCACATGTGCTATTTCATTACTCTTTGTGGGTATTCTTGTGTGCAGAAATCTGGGCATGCATGGAAAAGATATATCACAGATGAAGGGAGTTGGGAAGGTCTTTTTCCCCTTGGGAATGCTGAATAAACTGTATGTTGTGTGCCTGTGTTTTGACTGTGACCCAGCACATAAGGTCAGGTGTGGAATTTTCCACTTACAGCATCAAGTCAGTGCTCAAAAAGTTTTGGATTTTGGATTTTTGGATCAGGGATGCTCAACCTGTATATCCAATATGTATTTATAAGCAGAAAATTAGCTCTCGACAATCATCTATTGGACAAACAAATAAAAATTAAAACATATATGTAAAAATATAACATAAGTGGAATAAGATGCAAATAATAGAGAAAGCATTTGTAACTAATATAACAATTAGAATCCTTGATATTTAAAGAATTTGCAGAAATCAGTAAGAAAATTTCAAAACTCTAGTATTTAAGGAAAAGAACATGGAGACAATTTACCAAAAAAAATACAAAAACAATTAAGCATATTATTAATAAAAATCAAAACTAATAAAATATGATTTCTTTGCCTATCACATACACAAATATTAGAAGATCCTACCTCAAGTTGACGTACACCACTGGACATACACCACCAGAAGAATTTCAAATGAATGCTTTTCAGGAAAATACTTTAGCAATATGTATGAAAAGCCATATCAATGCTTATTTCCTTTGATCCAGTATTCATTTAATACACAGAGTTTCATTCAACAAATATTTACTAGGTGCCAATTACATGGAAGTTACTTTAATTTTAATTTTAGGAATCTGTCCTATAGAAATAATTGAAAAGTCAGGAAATAGCTTGATATAGAAAGATGTTCAATACATTATTAATTAGAATAAAGAAACTCTGGCAATGACCTGAATGTGCAGGGGTGAGGAAAGCTCAGGTTCTAAATGGAGGCTTAACAATCACGTAATATCTAAGCACCTGAGAACACACATATAAGGAAAATAATCACTGGGAACAAGATTGGAGGAAAACGTTCAAACTAAAACATACCTTCTTCAATATTAGAAGTACCCCTTGTAGTTTGTTTTGGCTCACTTGAACTTAGCTGTATACCTTGTCTAAAATTCTATAAAAATAGAATATTGAATTAAAACATAATTCCATATTTAAAATTCATAATATGTACATGGACTTTTAAAAAACTTTTAGTTGCTGTATATATTTTCAGCTATCATTGTTTATGTAGCTTGTATATTTTCTTTTTTCATTTGGAGCTGAAATCAAGAATTACTGAAATGAAGCCTTTTTATCATAATTGAATATTTTTTAAAAAGTTTTTTATGTCCACCAAAAAAATTTCAGGTTCTGATTGTTGTCTTGGATATTTGAAGAGGTAAAGTAAGTTGGGTGGCAATCAAAAGTGCTAATTAAAGGAAAGATAAGAAGTTACTTTAAAGTTTATAACCTACTTGGTTTATCATCGTAAGGGTGAATCACTAGACAAAAGCCTCTGCTATGGCTAATGCCAAGGATAGATAAGTATCTTATTTGACAAAACTTAAAATAGAAATGGCTGACCCAATGCTGCATAGAACCTGAAAAAGGGAAATCTCCGAGCTCTGGCAGTAAGTGCACCTATTCAACACTTTCTGAGATATGCCATCTCTTCTTCCCTGAATATGATCTCCTTTCTTTCTTTATTCCTATTCTGTTTCACTTTAAGAAATGATTGTTTTCTCTCAGATAAAACTGCCTGGCTATGATTATACTTAACCTTTGTTCAGTCTGATCTGAAGAGTAACTGCAGATTTTTGCAACACCTCTCCTTCAATAGCTCTCATAGTCTTGCCTGATCTCCACTATAGACATGAGATACCTTGGACTGAAACCCTGGTGCAAAGTGGCAATTGTGCTTTTTCCACCTTTCATTAGATTTTCTCCACATATAAGTGGTGGGCTGGAGAAAATCCAGTATGATAAAATACATTTCCCAATACAAGGTGACAAGGGCCCCTACTGTAATAACGGAACCCTTGGTTAGACTCTGGAATAAAAAACAAAACAAAATAATAAGTGGCATAATGGTCATTTGGTAAAAAACAAAACAAAACAAAACAAAATAATAAGAATGAAAAATTTTGATTCAGGAACACTGACCTAAGACTAACACGACTTTGGAAGATGTGTAAGCAGATGTGTGAGTGGAAGATGTGTATGTGAAAGTGGAATTGAGGCTTCTGGAAAGGAGGACAAAAGTGGACTCTGAAGATAGTAAGATAGAATGCAAAGGAGCAAGAGATAGGATAGAATAAGACCTAGTAAAATAAGAATAAACTTAGAGAGGGCACTAATAACAGGCATTTAGAATTCAGTTTGTTTATTTTTTTGGTTATAGCAACTATGTAGTACTTTTAAATTTAAAAAATATTAATAAAAATAAAAAATAAGGGTAAAAGATGTTTTCACTTCATGGATTTTGAGATGTTTAATGGGAACAATATGGAAGTTAAAATAGAAGTACTATTGTATTTGTAACCAGGAAGTTATTTTTGTAATTAAGTACTATGTTATTAAGCAATAAAGACTATGTTGGTAATGTGACTAACTTTATTTTCGTAAACATATAACTAAATGACTTGTTTTGCTGATAAGATTAGATCACAGTTGATTGTTCTCCATATTATAATAATAATCTTATCCATATATATATAAAAATCACTACTTCCTATAATATACAAATAATAGGACTCTCAACCTATAACTTGGAATATAAATTCTTCATAAGACACCTTATTCAAGTTCTATTTAAAAAATCCAAAGTGATATTTAAAGTAGAAACTCCAAGTGAAATATTATTTACTTATCCATAAAGACTTAATATTCTTAAAGTCAATCCTTGGATCAAGTTAGACATCTAGAAAATGTCATATTTAGACCACATTTACTTAGCTCTCACAGAATTGCCTCTACTTATTTTTAAATTGTTATTATGCTTTTGGTCTTTATTGAAGATCTCTATCACAAACAGCCATGTGAAACTCTATTCATTTGTTGTTGAACTGTTACTAGGAACGTATTCATTATTTACTTCAAAGTCCCCTATAAAAGGTCCTCAATGACAAATGTCTTTTAAAATATTATATCCAAAACAACATCATTTTCAATACCCATTGAGAATTATATAAGTCATCCAATTTTCCTTTTTGCCATGTCTTCCAGGAAGCTCAGATCCAAATAGGATATTCAATCACATGGAACTATATTAGTCTTTATGATTAGCATGCTTGCTTCCTCTATGTATGCCTCTAATTTACCTTTCTTTTTTAAAGTATATTAAAATAACTTTTTGAATTTTGTTGTAAATGACCTCATTTTTTCTAGCATTGGCTATTAATAATAACAAAGAAAATAATAGTGATTTCTTAAAGTTGGTTAAAAACCTTCATTAGTAACTGATTATGTACTAATTATTATAGAATGTAGCAAATGGGTATAGTATAATAAGCTCTTAGCATAAAGATTCCAAGACTGCTTCACATATATTTATATTTATGTTGTGGTATACAGTTTACAGCACGGTCCTGTAAGAACATTCTGTTTTCCAAGCAATCTTCACAATTGAATAGAGATTTTTATTAACACTGTACTTACATTCATTTTCTTATTATACTTCTGTTCTACAGATCCAGGGTTTTGTCTTTTCTTCTCTAAAAGACTTTTCTGTTTATTTTCGACAATTCGTTTTCTTCTCATAACAGTAGAATCTTAAACAAATGCCAGCACAATATAAAAAATTATGCAAGTTGAGTAGATAATATATATCCACTGCAAACTTTCATGTTACCTTCAAACATCACAGAAAATTCTGTAAGTTTCACTCAGTCATCAGATTTTATTGAGCTCCTCTTACATGTTCTATGCATAGCATAGTTATGATGATGAATTCAATAAAATCCCTGCTTTTGCAGGGTTTATAGTTTAGAGCAGTGACCTCCAGATCATGGTGCTGGAACACCAGAAGGTTATGTAGAATAATCCACTGGTGTGGTGAAAAAAACATATTAGAATTCCAATTTATATTTAGTATTTAAAAATTAGAAATTAAACTTATGTCATACATGGTTGACACTGGCACCCTTGTTAGTTTGCAAGGAAGATGGTTATATATTGTATGCAGTAAACTCAGTTATCTTAAAAGGAGAGTAGAAGTTTCAAGTGTGAGGATGGCAGTGCTCTCACTGCCATCATCGTAATGGCATCATTCATTAGTGCTGTTTAGCTTCCTGCAATGCTTCTAAAATTTATATGTGCCCAGGTAAGTGGATTTATGCATATCTAGTAGTATCTTAACAAGTCCTCACAAAATAGGAAAGTGGCTGAAAAAACTTTTGTAGGGTGTGTGTGTAATATATTATTTAAGGTGAGCGGTGGGTACATGGATGTTCATTATATTATTTTTCTATGCTTTTTGTATGATTAATTAAAAACATATTATGCTTTTTATAAGACTATTTAATTTAAAACATTCTTGCAAAATCATAGATCAAAAATAACAATGTTGCAAGGATAGGTTAAAAAAATAGCAGAGCTGACATATTTCTTATTTTTATTACAAACTCTTTGCCACATAATGACAATGACAGTATATTCATAACAAAGTATCATAAATTCAAGAATTATCAAAAAAACTAACAATAAATTTTACCCTAAATGTATATTATGCTGTGAAATATTAGCTAATAATATATGGAATGAAGTCCTCATAATTGATGGGACATTTGAAAATCAAGCATTCAGAGCATCACTAATAATATATGAGGGCAAAAGTATTTTATACATTGTTAATACATAATATTTTTTATTCATTTATTATAAAAAGCTATTTCTTCTTCAGGCAATTTTGATAATTAATGATTTCTGTAGAAATTTATCCAACTAATCTACATTTTCAAATCTATTAGCATTTAATTCATATGATCGTCTTATATTTTTAAAAAACTATGGTTCTGAGATCATGTCCCTCTTTTTCATTTAAATATTGTTGATTTGTCCCTTTTTGTATTTTTTAATTGATATGTCACAGTTGTACATATTTTTAGGGTACATGTGATACATGCATACAATATGCAATGATCAAATAGGGTAACTGGGATATTCATCACCTCAAACGTTTATCTTTTCTTTGTGTTGAGAACACCACAATTCTTCCCTTCTAGCTATTTTGAAATACACAATGAATTACTGTTAACTGTCATTTCCCTACTGCACTATTAAATACTGGAACTTATTTTTATAATTATTTTAACACACATTCTACAACTTTCTTCTCATTTTCCATATTTATTCCCATTGAAATATGGCCTGGGAAAAATGAGTAGGTAAAAGTATTAGATAGGAAAAGAGAAGTGAGAGATTGGATATTTGGGGAGAAATGCCTGAAATAGTTATTAACAAAGAATGGAGAGTGAATTTAACAGAGAAACAGTGGGAACGATCGGTAATGTTGGTCATCAGAGGCTGATGATCATGAATCTACAGTGTAATCTATATGCCTGCCACATTGTGTGACTTCTCTCTGCTACTTAGGATCAGTCAGAGAGAAAGTAGATAATTTGTTCTCCTCCCCACCCCCTCAGGGGAGGGAGGGTTGCTTGATTGGTGTGACAAAAAAGACCAAGGGGCAAAGAGTTTAGGATACTGGCATAGAAATTATTGCAATTACAGGCCATTAAATCTAAGCTGGATCAGGAGTAGAAAATAAAAATAGAGCTGATGTATTGAAATAAGAAAGCAGAGAAAATAATGAACTAAAGATCCCAGTGAGGTAGAAGAACGGTAGGAGGAAGGGTAGAGAAAACAGGAGACTATAGTTAGAGAGGAGAATGTGCTTGAGTCACTGACTTTATAGGAGTTATGAATGCTGACAAGGTCCATTATATGACAAAGGGAACGGGTAGCTGAGGCAGAATGGTATAGAGTCATTAAAGATGAAAAAGGATTCAGAGAGATCAGGGTGTTGTGTTGCTCGTACACATAAATGCTGATTTATCCAATATGATGGCAAACGCTCTGCACAGAAATGAAGACTGTGAACCAGATGCCAAAGTCACCTTCTAGGGGGGAAATGACTTGAGAAATAAGGTGGTGGTATAGTTGAATGGCTTATTCATGGGAATAGAATTTTTTCTAGAGAGTTCTCCTAGAATGTTCTGGGAATGCTAATAGAGAGCAAGATGCCCTCCACAATTGTCAACTCTGGGCACATAAGAGTGTGAGACTAAAATGACCTGGCAAATAGGAGAGTGGAAATAAAACAAAACAAAAACAAATGCTCACTGAACTATAATCCAGTATCAGCAAAGGGTTCACTTGAAATGTTCGATACTTAAATAGTTTGAAAAAAAGCTTAAATGACTGAACATATAAAGCAATATTATTAGTATTAGATTTTCTAAGTATAATCACTGTATTAAGAAGTATAGATATATATAACAGTTTGAAATTTCTGTCTCTTTAAAAACATGGCTAAAAATGTTAAAATTCATTACATTTCCCAATATCTCTTATACAAAGATCCCTGAGAGAACTACCTCCTTTGATTAAATGTCAGGAAAATAATGATTTCTCTAGTTTAACATATGTATCCCATTCTTTTATCAGAGAAAGAAAGAACTTTAATATGCTACCCTTTCGTACATAAGCTATTTTGTACATAAGTTTCCTAGTATTTTTCCTGATTAACACAAAATCTGATATATGATATTTGCTTAATAACTGTATTTATAATATAGTTTCAGTAGAAAAAGTATAAGACTTGGAGCCATAGAGATTTGGCCAAAATACCAATTCTGCTATTTACTAGCTCTTGACCTTAGGCAATTCTGTTTCCTTCTTTGCAAAATAGGGTTTTAAAAAATACTTATTTCTCAGTGTTGTTATAACGTTTAAATGAAACAAGAAGTGTTAGGCACTTAGTACTATGACTGCCAAAGAGTAGAAACTCAAGAAAGGTAACCATTAGTACTTACCATTATTTATTTTAGAATATCTAATCTGTATGATACCTTTATTTTTTGAAAGTATTGAGAAAATTAAAGTTACATTGTGAAATGAATGAAGAGAATGAAACTTTCAGTGAGAAAAATAATCTTTTAAAATCTAGATTTTTGTAGACAAGTACTGAAGATTTTTAGATTACAGTCTTTGCATTTAGCTTACCATCTGCTAATTGGCTTATATCTGTTCAGTTCAAGAAAAGTCTGGGTGACTACTAAGTGCGAGGCACTTAGACCTGGGGATAGAGTGATGAATTACAAAAATGTCCCCTTTCCTTAAAAGTTCATGATCTAATTGAAGACTCTGAATATTAAATTTTAAACTGTCTCTTTATATATTAATATTTATTCAGGTCTTTGGAAAAAGAAGAGTTGCTTTTCTGAATGCCTCCTTGCCCCATTCCTAACTATTTCTCAATAGGCAACTGATTCCTACTTGTTGGACAGATTCTTACTAATCCATTCTCTCAAAGGAGGAAAGTAGCTTCATGAGGAGTCAACCAGCTACTAATGGCAATGGTATTTTATAGGGAATTAATTTTCAAAAATTTTAAGGCGGCCGGGCGCGGTGGCTCACGCCTGTAATCCTACCACTCTGGGAGGCCCGGGCGGGTGGATTGCTCACAGTCAGGAGTTCGAGACCAGCCTGACTAAGAACGAGACCCCGTCTCTACTAAAAAATAGAAAGAAATGATCTAGACAACTAAAAATATATACATAGAAAAAATTAGCCGGGCATGGTGGCGCATGCCTGTAGTCCCAGCTACTCGGGAGGCTGAGGCAGAAGGATCACTTGTGCCCAGGAGTTGGAGGTCGCTGTGAGCTACGCTGACGCCATGGCACTCTAGCCTGGCAACACAGTGAGACTCTGTCTCAAAAAAAAAAAAAAAAAAAAAAAAAAAAAAAAAAAAAGAATACATTTAAGCAATATTTTTCATTGTGCTTACCTTGATGGAAAATTTGACTACAATAGTAAAGACAGAATAATATGGGACAAGAATTGGATCCTATTCCTTGTCCTCCCTCATGGGAAAAATGGAAGCTAGGAAAGTTTTCTAATTTTAGTTGAGCAAAGATTGGGTCATCTTAATAGCTTTAGCTACTAGGCAGAAAAAGTTACAATATTCAAGGAGGTAAGTTATTCCTATAAAGCTAAGTTATTTAATATTAGTATCTATACAGTATATATTGCCATACCTTAATAAGGACAATTTCACATTAATTAAAAAGTTGTACATTTTATCTAAAAAAAGATATGAATTTATTCTTACCAGTAGCCCTCTCATTTTGATGCAGGATATTATGCCCTCTTTTCCTGAAGGGAACTGATTCTTCTTCAGTATTTCTAAGAGTCACAGACTGATAACTTTCTTCACAAACAGGACTTCTTTGCGTACAATATAATGTCCCATTTTGCTGGGCAACCGTTTGAATGCCATTTGAATAATTTCTTTTTGCTAAAGTTTGGCACTCAGAAGAATAATAAGATGGCAAAGATGGTATCACAGTGACTAGGTCAGAACCAGCATTTGAGAGTGGAGGACTACTTTCTTGATTCCACTGATTCAAATTGTGTTCTGTTGGAAGCACATGTTTTGAATTAAAACAATTATGTGTACTAATGTTTTGAGAATTTTCAGGTATTACTGATTGACACTGAGACACTTGTATATTTTTACCACTTCTAATATTCGATGTAGATTTAGGAGGAGGGTGAGGCATAATTAGTTTACCCTGAGCTTGTATAAACGTGTTGACTTTGCTTGCAGACTGTGGATGAGTGACAGTGCCTCTTCTGTTTGTATATAAATAGCCTGATTGGACTTTTGCAGATCCCGTTCTTCTAGTTACTTTTGCTCCACCTCTTTGTGGATTACCTTTCTGGGTTTTAGAATCACCATTATGGACAGGGGTTTTATTTTCTTCTTTTTTTGAGGCTGGCCAGGCTTGTTTAGCAAAGTTACAACCTGAAGGTATAAAACAGTTCAAAGGGCCATGGTCTGTTCCAGATCCTCCTAAAACAGTGACATTTTCTGAGAAATAATCATCCTCGGACTTCGTTCTATCAGCAGAATTTCCAGCACTAGCAGGAACATTAATTATGTTGCTGCCAGCACCACTTTTAATGTGGAATTGTTGAGACCATTGTTGAGTTACTCCTGTTTTATTCTTCAGTGGATGATTGTCTTCAGCACTGTTTTCTATATCACCAGTCTCATCAAACCACCTCAGTTTTTTAATAGTCTTTGTGATTTCTGCACCTTTTTCTTTTTCCTTTGTTAACTCAATACTATCTCTGATAGCTGCTGCTTTTTGATTTCCAAACTTCAAGCCTTGATTTATAATTAGTGCCTTAAGATAATCATGCTCATACTTAGATTCTTTCTTTAAAATACCTTTAAGAAACCTCACACCATTTCTCTCATGAATGTTGTATTTCATTTTCTTGTGCTGGCCAACTAAGTCATAATTAGGAATCACATTAGACAATGATGTTGATGTTTCAGCTAATTTTTGTTTTTCATCTTTTGAATCAGGATTGTGAGGTATATAGGCAGCTTGAAAACTGTCTGAAAATAAAGGCAACTCTTCCTTACTGCAATTAAAATATTTTATCTTTTCATCTTTAACATCTTTGAATTCATCTAACTTATCAGAACACTGCACTGGGTCGATTTCTTTTATGTATATACTGTTCTTTGCTAAAGGTCTAGCCGATTGTGTATTAGATGGCAAAACTAAAGGTGTTGCTGCTGGTACGCATGAAGTAGGAACTGAAGTGGTTCTATTTTCTTGAGTTAATTCAGAATATTTTTCTTGGTCTGAAAATGTAGCCACTTCCTGGGTTAGAGAATCTGAAGTGCTCCAGGCTTTGCTGAATTTGAATGTTGGGTTCTTAGTAACTAATGGCCTCTCTCTTTTGAATGCTCCAGAAGTGGAGTCAATTGTCCCCATAGTGCTAGTTTCAGAGGACTTTTCACTTTTTTTATCTAGTACAAATATGGGTGGACTAGAAACAAAGGCTGCTGAATTATCAGCAGTATTTGTGGCTCTTTCCACAGTACTACTCAAAGTAGATAGATTTTGTTCTTTACAATTAAAACATTCCCACGCAGGTGGAACATTGGATTTACTCAAAATATCTGAGAAAGGTGTGACAGTCTGGGTACTTGGAGCATCTAAATTGGTAAGCCAATTATTTATACGTTGAGTTTTAGAGAATGACAGTTTATCTTCCTCAAGGCAGCTCAGATTAGTTGATCGCAAATTTGCTGATTTGAGGGAAATGGTATTCTGCTGGATTGATGTACAAGGCTCCTTATTAAGTGTCAAATATATTTCTTCACGCTCTCCAGCCTCAAGACTGTCTGTACTTGAGAGGGTTTCAGAATTGGTTATCTGATTAACTTCATCACAAAATTTCTGGAAAACAGAGAACATTGTTTTATAGCTTAGAAATTTTTAAATGCCAAAATTAATGATTGAACACATCATATGTTACCAAAGCCCAGTTCTTGGCATATAAAATAGAGTAACAGGACTATAAACAGTGTAGGTATATAAATACTCCTTATTGCAGCACTCCTCAGGGTAAAAAATAAGGAGGTAACAAAGACTTATAGCATGCATGCTTTAATTTTAATTCCTAAAGTAACTACCCACTTACTCTAGCCACAGCTACATCTTAGAAAATAATTTTATTATTGCTATTCCATGTAGAGTATGAAGTTTCTTCAAGGTTTCAGAACAATAAGTGAAATTCTGAAAAAGTTATTTACAAATTGCATTTTTTCCTGAAACATTTCCTGTATGAGGCTCCTAAAAGCTCTGTGATCCCAATGTGAGCATCCTGTTGGTAGGGGCTACGTCTTTTTTTTTTTTTTTTTTTTTTTTTGTGAGCAGTGGCATCATCATAGCTCACTGAAATCTCAAACTCCTGGGCTCAAGCGATCCTCCTGCCTCAGCCTCCTGAGTAGCTGGGACTACAGGCATGCACCACTATGCCCGGCTAATTTTTCTATTTTTAGTAGAGACAGATTCTCACTCCTGCTCAGGTCGGTCCTGCTTTGCTTTCTTAGCCTTGCGACTGTTGGTTAGTTGTTGGATGAATCAGGCCAAGGTTATGAATTTAATCTTGATATTAGCCTATTAAGAATCTCACAAATGTGTGTAATTATTCATAAAAATTGCATGGATATGTAGGAAAATCAGTAGAAATCTATGTTTGTGGAAAAAATAACAAAGTGAATGCCCTAGTAGGGACAGATTACCAACATCATTTCTATCTAATTCTGCCATATTTCTATTAAGAAACTAACATCCACATCTATTATAATTTTCAGGTTGCTTTTTTATAATAGAACCTCTAACAGTAATACTTATATTACACTGTACTTTCAAAGGTAAGGAAAAAACTAAAAAATTATTTCTACAATATCTATGATGAATTTGTGCTGATTCATCCACACTCTTTCATGGCCTACGGTTGGCTAATGACATACATTTCTTTAGTGGAGAACACTGAAAAAGTGGGGCAGAATTAGTACTAGGAATTAAAATATTAATTACATATTTACAGTTTCATACTTGCAAACTGCTTAGATGCTGATCTTCAAGGAGTTTCTGAGTTTCCTCCAGTTTAAGCTGGAACACGTTTTTGTTAGTAGTCAAGTTTTCCCTGATGTTTTCCTTCACTTCTTTATCACAATTGATTTTGGATAAGAGTTGTTTCTGATGGTTGTGATCATTTTTTGACAATGCTGAAGGCAAGGCAGAATCTATAGTTCTGTGAAAAAGACATAAAAAATGTTTAGTACATTTAAATACAGTTAATTTCTTTCTATATGTATACAAATGACACCTTTGTGTAATATGTGTGTGTTTGTCCAGATAACCACATATAAGGATATTGGAGAAATATATAGACATAAAGGTAAGAATTTAAGGCAACCAACAGTAGAATAAACATGGTTGTGAGATTATAGTGCCAATAAAGAACTCTGCCTTCATGTAGGAATGCCCAATTATTCACGGCTTTGATTATTATATCCTATTCCTCTATCATTTGGGATAGGGGTAGAAATAATTCCTGTTGATGTGTAGTTAGTCCTCTGTTATTTAAGAGCATTCCTATATGGATAATAATATGCTATATTATCCTTCATTCTCAGTTGATATCATGGCTGGTAGGTATTTCCATAACCCTAATAAAGTTGACTGAAGAGTCAAGCAGATAGAAAATATGAAAACTGCTTGTCAGTGTAGGCGGGAATTTCTTCCCTACTTAACTAGGTTTTGGAGCTTGGATCTTAATGGTGAAAAATGTACACATTTGTTTTTAGTTGTTTCAGGAATATAAGCATGGTTTTCATGTTACAGAAGTGGTACCTTTAATATAGAATCTACTTTTAGTGTGTCAAAGTGCCACCCCAAAATTATCAGTGCATGACATCATCTTCTATTAGAATTTTGTACCTTCTGGAAACCTATTGCATGTTCCATTTCAGCATATATACAAAGTGAAACCAAAAACTAAGGAAGGTTTTTGGCGGAGGATGCAATGGGAATTAAACTATCATATAGCTGACTGCTGCACTGGGGCTGGTAGCGAAAACCCCAAGGGCGTTTATTCCCAATTAAATTAAATTATTCTCAGTTAAGTAGGAATAAAAATGTTTTTGAAGGTGGCACATGGCCAAATGTAACATATACCTATCTCCAATACCCATATATATCTTTATTTGGACAGACTGGAATAGTCGAGGTCAATAATTACTAGATTCTTAACTATCTCTTTGAGATCACGGGGAAATCAGGGAGAGCAAGAAGGTATTTAATACAAGATCCTGAACATTGAAAGTATGTGTCTGTCTCTTCCTTTTACACTTTCCTACTCTTACATGATCCTTCCCCTTCAGTCACCCTTCCCGAACAAAATATTGCTAAATCTACAAAATATCTAATAAACTCGATTTATTTACCTTTAAAGTTGTCGTCTCTCAACTTTTTCTTCTCTATTCCTTTCTTCTCTACTCCACTTTCTTCTCTTTTCTTCTCTACTTTCTTCCCCCAGTGAGGAGCATTGAAGGGATGGACAGGAATAAAAGGAAGTGGGGAGGTAGAAGTAGAGGGAGAGTGAAGCATGGGGGGAAAGGAAGAAGAAATCATAAAAGAAGAAGAAACTGAAGAAACTGGAGAGGGAAAAGCTAATAAATAAGTTGGAGGAAAACATGGAGAGGGAGATGAATGCAAAGGAGAAAAAAGAGGGATAGATGAAGGAGGTAAGGATGGAGAAGTAGAAGAGGAAGTCGAATGAGAGGGAATAATGGATGATGAGGAAGAAAGTGGTACAGAGGGGGAAGAAGAGGATGTGGAACTAGAAGGAGATGAAGACAAAGAAGACGGAGAATGACAGGGAGGTGGATGGGAGAGAACTGAGGTGGGCGGATGGTCTACAAAGGCCTGGGGTTGATTTGACAATGTTGTGGCTTCTGGAATAGATTGTTGAACTGACTGAAAAGGATCCAAGCCAGCAGGATGTTCAGGCAATGGAGTGACATGAGAAAGAGTGGGGATTGGTTGACGAGGGGGATGACTGGATAAACAGGAAGGCTTCAAAACAGGGAGAGCTTCCAAAGGGGTTGGGGAAACAACCAGTCGGGCCGGAAGGGAACGACGAACAAGGGTAGGCATTAGAGTGGCTGGGGTAGAACGCTGTGCTGGAAGGAAATGTTTGGGTCTGAATGTTTTGTAAAATAACTTGTTCTGTGAGTCAGGATCAGGAATGACTGGAGAACTTTCGGGTGGGTGAGGTAGATGGTCAGGTGGGCCAGAAGGAATTGGGGCTGGTAGCCGAGGGAAACTGTTAGAAATTCTGGAAGTAACGGGGGCTGGAGGATGAGGAAGATATTTAATTGGGTAAGACAGTAATGGGGCTGGTAAAAAGGTCTTTGGAAGAGTAGAGGGAACAGATGGGTGGATAGGCAGGGTATGGGGCTGGCGGGTAGGAGAAACAATTGGGTAGCTAGGAAGAATTTGGGAACAGTGGGATAGCAATGGGGCCTGTGAAGGAGACAGCTGATCAGATAAGTAGGGATCAGGTGTGGAGACAGCTGGACAGGCAGGAATGGATCTGCACAAGTGGAAAAGCATTTGGAGAGGCAGGTAGAAAGACAGCCTTATTAAGATGGCTTTTTTGGTTTATTGGTCTGCCTCTACGTTTCTGATTCATGTTATTTTTTCATCCTTAAGGTCCATGATCATCTTCCTTTGATCAACTAGTGTCCTCTCACATGGTTAGAAAAATGTACATAGTTTATTAGGGCTTCCCTTGTCTCATTCCTTGCTCTTAGAGTATTTTCGCTTCTCAGAAGTCTGTTAGTCATACAGATACATGAGTATGGGCTGAAAATCTGGTTTAAAGCACTATACAAGGGCAAATAGAGGTCAGAGACAACTGCTCAGCTCTGGACAGACTTCTCAGTGTATCAAGTGTTTCAGGATCAACTATCTCACCACAAATACATGGATATTGGAGATAGATATCTAACTATATCATTGTATTGAAGTGTAAATATTTAGTATAGGAGAGAGAGAGAATATACTCTCTTTTACTCTACACCTACCAGAAGGGTCAAGTATATTTGCTTTATGATAAGGATTTGGTTGTGATAGAAGGCTAATTACTTCTTACATTTTTAACTTTAGTCCCTTGTTAATATTTTATATTTCATTATTTGCTGAAGCAGCTTCTATGTTCATAAGAATTTATTCTCTGATTTTTCTTGAGACTTAAGCATTAAATGCCCAGAACTTTTTCACATATATATATTTTTTATTTTAGATTATCACATTACCAACATCTTAAATTATTTTTCTCTACCACTAACATTTTCCACATTAGAACAATCTTTCATGAATACTAATATACTCTACTTCTTTGGAAGCTCCCTGTTTCTTGGCATTACTTTATTCCTTAACACATTTTAGGTTTATAGTTCACTGAAAATGTATTTTTAATGTGATAATAGTTTATCAATATTTGTAGCTTAATTATACTTTCAATAAATATAAATATTCCCATTAACCTAACACCTGATTCTTAATATTTCAATATCTCTTATTTGTATAGCACTGTATAGTTTACAAAGCACTTTCATATACATTATGTAATAGTGTTAATTATCTTTGGAAAGAAGCCCAACTTTTTAATAAGTAAACCATAGTGTTGTCTCTATACATTGTACATATTTGTTGTTTTCCAAATACATAACATCTATGTGATATATAAACATACACACACATAGATATAGATATCATGAAGTCACAGTCATAATAGTACATTATAATAATAACATGAAAACTAGGTATTCTAATACAAAATGAAGATCATTACTCATAAAGCAAAGACGATGGATGTTATTTAATGATCCTAGCACACATTTGCTGTAATCGTAACTGCATATTTGTTTGCTGGAGGGAAATCAAAGTTCTTCCAGTTTAACTCTTCTAAGACTTTAAGCAACTGCACACTGTTGAACAAGAGAAATGTCTATGCTTTTGTTGATGATACAAAAGAGATTTTTTAATTGAAAATATCTGATTAACATAAAGATAACAAGAGAAAAAGAAACCTGAAAGTGAAGCCCTGTATTAAAAAGATGCACATTACTTCTATACTAAATAGTTTAGACATTTTTTATTAGTCTAAATTCCCCAAATCCTAGGACTCCCTTTAATTGTCTGTCATCTTCTCTTTTTAGACAAGCTTTTCCATAGACTTCTAAAATTATATTGCCTTCACTGCAACAACTTCCATTTGTTCCTTAATCCACTGCTATCTGGCTTCCACTTCTCTCACATCAATGTATTGCATTGTTTGTGATGAACTATTAATAATTGACCTAATAATTACAAAAATAGATACTTCTTGACCACTATCTTTCCTGATTTTAATTTCCTTGGTTTCCATATCATCATGTTCTCTTGGTTATTTTCTTACTTCTCTAGTTCCTTCTCAGGCTCTTCCTTGAGCTTCTTTCTTTGCCTGTCCTTTATATGCTGGAATTTTTGAGAGTTTATGTGACACTCTTCT